>JAJPUD010005792.1:21626-72231 GCA_023553655.1 Myrmecobius fasciatus
TCCTTCCTTCCTTCCTTCCCTCCTTCCTTCCTTCCTTCCCTCCTTCCTTCCTTCCTTCCCTCCTTCCTTCCTTCCTTCCCTCCTTCCTTCCTTCCTTCCTTCCATCCTTTCTTTTTCTTTCTTTCTCCTTTTTATTTTCAAAATACATGCAGAGATAGTTTTCTACATTCACCCTTGCAAAACCTTGTTTTCCAAATTTTTCTCCCTCTTCCCCCACCCCCCTAAATAGTAAGTAATCTAATACAGATTAAACATTTCCAATTCTTCTAAACATATATCCACATTTATCATTAACCATATTTCCACCTATATCCATAAAAATTAGATCAAAAAGGAAAAACATGAGGAAAAAAAACAACAAAAAAAAAGTGAAAATACTATGCTGTGATCCACATTTAGTCCCCATGGCCCCCTTTCTGGATGCAGATGGCTCTCTCCATCACAATTCCAT
This sequence comes from Myrmecobius fasciatus, assembly GCA_023553655.1. Taxonomy (NCBI): domain Eukaryota; kingdom Metazoa; phylum Chordata; class Mammalia; order Dasyuromorphia; family Myrmecobiidae; genus Myrmecobius; species Myrmecobius fasciatus. The sequence continues at coordinate 22,078 of JAJPUD010005792.1, forward strand.
TGGAATTGGCTTGAATTACCTCATTGTTGAAAAGAACCCAGTCCTTCAGATTTATCACATATTCTTGTTGTTGCTGTGTACAATGTTCTCCGTTCTATTCACTTCACTTAACATCAGCTCATGTAAGTCTCTCCAGGGCTTTTCTGAAATCATCCTGCTGATCTTTTCTTATAGAAGAATAATATTCTGTAACATTCATATACCATAACTTATTTGACTATTCCCCAACAGATGGGCATCAACTCAGTTTTCAGTTCCTTGGCACTACAAAAAGGGCTGCCACAAACATTTTTGCATACATAAGTCCTTTTCTCTTTTTTTATGATATCTTTGGGATACAGACCCAGTAGAAACACTGCTGGATCAAAGGGTATGCACAGTTTGATGGCCCTTTGGTCATAGTCTGGAAACTTTTTCTTTAGAGAATGATACTAAAGTCAATACCTTTATCAAACTAACAGTTATTTAAATGAAACAGCTTATCATTGTTTTAATATATCCTCCACCCTTCAACCCAGACCTGCCACTATATAATTTAGTGCTATTTTTAGGGTGTTAGAGAAACTGGGTAAAAGTATATAGATGTCTCTGAGAAAATTCAACACTTGTGTGTCAGTATCAACATCTTGGCATGAGACTCACACAAATTATTTAAATACAAATAAGGAGAATAACAGTTAAAAGTATAGTTGCTATATTTCTTAGAATTATTTTTTTAATTCTTAGGGAAACTGGGGGCAGCTAGGTGGCGCAGTGGTTAGAGCACCAGCCCTGAAGACAGGAAGACCTGAGTTCAAATCTGGTCTCAGACATTTAACATTCCCCATCTGTGTGACCCTGGCAAGTCACTTAACCCCAATTGCCTCAGCAAAAAATAAGAAAAAATAATTCTTAGGGAAACTGGCAAAAATATCCCTTAGACTTTTTAATACTTTCTTGAGTTCTAAAAGTTTTAAAAATATGGACTTTTGTTTTTTGTTGGGAATTTGGAAAGTTCTCAAGTTAGCTCATAAAAGTCTACTTAGCTGAGTAAAAATAGTACCTCATGATAACTCATGTGTATGTAGCACCTTCAGGTTTACAAATCACTTTTCTCACAACAGCCTTGTGAGGTGTAAGTATTACAGGAATCATTATATTCATCTTATAGATGAGGAAAGTGAGGTTTAGAGAGTGTGACTTGCTCAGGGTCCTGGAGTATTATAAATGTTGATTATAGATGTTTCATTGTGGGGGGAGGGACTAGAACCCATCTTTTTACTTCAAAGCTAATGTTTGATGTTTTTAAGAGGAAAATGTGCTCAAGGTTCCCATTGCCAGCCTCTCTCAGTAGAGAGAAGGAAGGAAGGAAACGCATACTTATTAAGTACCTACTATGTGCCAGGAAATGTGCTAAGTGGTTTACAAGTATCTCATTTAATTCTCAACTAAACTCTGGGAAATAGATGTGTGTATACACACACACACACACAGAGTTATATAGTTATATACTTACTATCATAGATGATGAAACTGAGGCAGAGATTAAATGAATTGTCTATGTTCACACAACTAATAATTTTGGGACTGGATTTGAATTTGGATTTTCCTGACTCTTTTGATAGAGCAGCACTCTATCTACTGCTTATCTGCTTTCACCACTTAACTGCCTACAGTGGTACAGATAACTAGCAATTCCCATTGCCTTCCAGGCTGGACAACGTTGATTCTAAGATACTGGTGGTGGAGTTATGATCAGAAATTGGAATTCCAGAAGGGAAAAGAGGTCATAGACTTAGACCTGGGAGGGACATCTAATCTTTATTTTACAGATCGGAAAATAAGGTTCCTGGAGGTTACAACTTGTTCAGGGGATTCATGAGTAATATGCAACTGAAGTAGGATTTGAACCCAGGTTCTAACAGAGGGCAGTGATGTTTTCATGCTACCATGTAGCGTCTTGTACTTTTTTTTTTTTCCTGAGGCAATTGGGATTAAGTGACTTGCCCAGGGTCACACAGCTAGGGAATGTTAAGTGTCTGAGGCCTCTTGTACTTCTAACATGATTAGCCAAAGGATGATGGATAAGGAAAAGGAATCTGGAGTCTATTGGCTGACAATTTCTTCCTCTCTTCCTGTTACCTCCAAAAAACATAGGTACTTAAAGGAGTGAAAGGAAATCCTAAGTGATGCAGGTAAGGAGAGATTTTTTTTTCTGTCTCTGCACCCTTTAGCTAAGGTGACTGTTCTAGAACAGCCATTTCTGTGGTAGGGACAAAAGCATAGAGAAGACTACATATTTCAGGAATTTCCTTTTTTATCTGCAGCATCAAGCCACATGTCTAGCCTGTTTTTTTCCTGACTTCCCATAATCATAGGATCATGGATTGAAAGCTGGAAGGGACCATCACTAATCAAGGATGTGGGAATTGTGGAAATTGAAAACCCCAGACTCCATGTTGTGATTCAATTTTTCATCTAGCTCACTTCCACTTCAATTAAGTTATGGGTCAAATAAAATTTCTGTCTTGAGAGAAAACTTTAACCAATTATGGGAATTGAGAGAAAATTTTATGTATTCTTTGAATCTAGTCCTGTTTGGCTAGGAAGCTGGACCTCTTGTACTCATCTACTTCCTAGGTATTTTGAACTAAAAATGTAGGACCAGAAATCCATTCAGATTCAAAAATTGATGCAAAGAGTTCTTGCACAATTGTACATTTCAAACAAGCCATATGTGTTATTTGAAAACTGTTTCTGTGCTGATTAATCAGTTGTTGTTTTCATGGATTTTTGTTGTTGTTGTTGTTGTTGAATAGAGTCACTTGGGGGGAGTGGGATATCTCTTTTTCTGATTTCAAGGAATTGTACTTGCTTGCTCTCATTCCTCACAACTCTCAAAACTCAGTCATTCCCCCCCAACTTGGAAAGCCCTTAATCTTTCTTCTAATTAGAAATCAAATTATCTAATCTTGTATCCTGATTTGTGTCCTATTAATTGTTTGGTTTTAATGTATGAAATTATCTCCCTTTGTATGGGGGGGCCACTCAATGCCAAAACTAGTCCTTGTTTGTTATGCATTTGGCATGCACTGCTTAATAAATAGATATGCTCAAAAGCCTGAAACTATATTTCCTCAGTAATTTCATCTTTCACCCACCCTAAGGAAACTGAGGTACAGATATGTCCTGCCCAGTGTCTACAACTAGTATCTGAGACAGTTTTTAAATTTGACTTTGAATGTAGGTTTTCCTTCCTCCAAGTCCAGTGCCCTATTTACTACCATTCTTCCTCTCAACTGAAGCAAAAGTTTCTATTTCAATAGAAGGGACAGGTGATTAAGGATTAATAGGTAGACAGAACCCTTTCATCCAAGATATGCTCTAAGAATGAGTACTACCATTGTTTTCACTTAACTATTTTTTTTTCAAATGTGGTATAGATATGTTATAAATTGGCCAGTAATGGGAAAATGTAGACATTATAAACAATGGATATTAACAGAAAAAAAATAAGATTTCAGAAAAGTCTTGAGATATACTTGGATGATTTATATCAAGCTGCTAAAATGATGCCCCTATGGAACTACCTTTATTATATTGTGCTGCAGCAACTTTAGTTGGAGATGCCCATTTTATTTTCAGTCATCATTTGCTTTAGATTTATTAAACAATAATAATTATAATAATACATTTAATCTTAAGATTTATAAAGCACTTTCTTAGTGACTGTGAGGTTTGATAATGCAGTCATATAGACACCCTTTTGTAGCTGGGGAACTGAGAATTAAATTACATGGAGCCAGGATTACAAACCAAGCCTGGAAATCTTTCCATTTATGATTCTGTCTTTATAAAGTAATATCCTTTAGGCTTATGAACTTTAGAAAGGACATACCAAATCCTACTTTTTGCAGAGGATTTTCCCAAAGCTTTCAGCTGTTAATGCTTTTTCCTATCTGATATCTACTTTGTATATATCTTAGATCAGAGCTTCTTAAACTTTTCCCACTTGCAACCCCTTTTCACCTGAGAAATTTTTACATGACTTGGATATATAGGTATAGAAAATAAGTGTACAAATCAAATATTTGCTGATAATAAATCATAATTTCACAATCCCCATATTCTATAATGTGTCCGTATGTGGGGGTCCCAAACTGCAGCTTAAGAAGCTCTGTCTTAGATGTACTTAGTAAATATCTGAAGCCAGATCTAAGCCCAGTACTCTATAGGCAGTGCCGTTTTACTCTTGAGCAAATCTTCACTGCTCTGAGTCCCTATTTTCTCATTGGTAAATTGATGTAAGACTTTACTAAGTGGGAGTTGGTAGCAGTAATTGGAAGATTATATTCTATAGTTTGGTCCTTTTCCATTGTGAAGAAAGGCAACCTTCAAATTCAGTAATTGATGGAATTGGAACTAAAATTAAAAAGAGCTGTTATTAATTGTGGAAGAACAAAGCTTTGACAGTAGGAAAAGATGCAAGCTTTATTCCTTCTTTTCCTTCTGAATGAGATTTTCTTATGCTTTTCCTCAAACTAACTGTCTAATTTTCTGTACAGGATAACAAGGGGTAGACTAAAGGATAGGCAGCGCATGATAAGGGGCTAATATTCTAATGGCAGACAATGTGTAAATAATCAAGTACATACAAGATATATCAAGGTAGATAGAAAGCAGAGAATAGGAGTTAAAATGACTACTTTTTTTTAAGTGAGAGATTTGAGTGTCTTGAAGTCCTACAAGTTCTTTAAGGATCATATTTTTAAAAGAAAAAAATTTCCCCTTAAATGCACAGTTGGCCTCATAGGCACTGTTTGATCCAATACGGTATCTATTATTTGTATTATTTCTTGCCAGGAATTTACTCCTCAGGTGGTCCTTCCTCCTAATTCTAGACTCTTATATCCTCCTTCATGTAAATAGGATGTGATGCAAGACTAGCCAGTGTCATTCTTTGTAGGTTCATTCCATTGAATAATCATAGTAGTGAAAAAATAATTTACTTCCTTTTGGGATTTTTTATACTTGGCTTGCAGTGCTAAGTATGGAGGGTATTTGAAATCAGGGATCCAGTATGCATCATTCTTCTTTAAGAAAAGTAAAGCAGGTTCATTGATATTTATTTTAAAAAAACCTTTTTTTTCTCAGAATTGAATATTTTAAATTAATCATTATTATATTCTTGCCTTTCTTTTCAACTTCTGTAGAGGCTGAAGAAAAATATAATTATTGTTCCTTTTTATGTCTTTTAGGTATTATACTTATGGATTCATAGATTATTGTTAGACCTGGTAATTACATCTCATATTCTGCATTTAATAAATCCCTGTTGACAATCAATACCTGATTGACTTTGGGGTCTCAGGATTGTTTACACCTTTTTAACACTTAAAAAATTTTTTTTACATGTTCAAGAACAGCTGAATGATTCTTTCTAAATGGCATGGTCAGTAGAGTGCTGAGTCTTAGAGCCAATCAGGAAGATCTGAGTTCAAATCCAAGCTCAAACACTTACTAGCTGTGTGATCCTGAGAGTTATTTAACTTCTGTCTGCCTCAGTTTCTCCAACTATAAAATGAGGATAATAATACTACTTACAGGATTGTTGTGAGACTCAAATGAAATCATTTGTAAAGTGCTTGGCATAGTGCTTAATAAATGCTTTCCTTTTTCTTTTTTGGGGTGGTCCAAATATAAGGGTAAACTTTATATTGACTTGGAGATATATTAAATAAAGTTCTCCTTCCCACCCTCTGCAATATCCACACCTTTGCCAGTAATATTTTAGTTTCAAGAGTCATAAAATTGCTTTTAGAAGGGACCTCATTGGTCATTTAGTCTAGTCTAAGTCTCCTACAACATACTTGAGAAAACCCCAAATGGAGTCATGTTAGATGGACATGATTGAAATTAACCTTGAACTCTGACTACTTCCTCTTGAATCTGGCATTTGGACAATTGTCCCTGGGACCCTGAGCTCTAATAGATGAACTTTGACCTTATCTTACCTGGACCCAGGCTATTACATTGTCTTTTAGCCATCTCTTGATAATATTGCCTATATTCTGATTTTTTGACTCCTTTCCAACTCTATATATGCTTGATTTGTTATTTTCTCTTATTAGAATACTAGCTCCTTGGCCATAGGTAATCTTTGCTTCCTTGTATTTTTATTTCCAATACTTAGCTCAAAACCTGTAATTTTGTTTTTTTTTATTTTATCATAAGATATAGTTTTGGTATTAAGTATGGCATCACAAATTTATAATCATATAGAGTCCACTGATACCTTCCTGATATGAGAGTATCCTAGCACCAGTCACAATGCTTACCATCAATGTTAGGCTTCCCTTTCCATTTCTCTTTGTCAATTTGCATTATTTCCATTTGGTCACTGTGAGGTTAATGGAATTTCAAGTTTGTATTCTGAATTGTGGTGTGTTAGTAGGCTCCATCTTTGCTGGGGGCTTTTTCATGTCCCTCTGCTTTTGGTAATAAAAACTTCCATATTTTCTCTTGTATATACCAAGGACAATATCTCTGCTCAAGTCAGTGTGTTTGGCCAAAATTCTTCACTACAAGTAATGAATATAGACCAATGTATAACCTATATGCAGATTGGGCTCTATCTAGTTGCCTTTTTGCATTCTTGGTATTTCTGTATCTAAATTCATTTCAATTCAATAAACATTTATTAAGTGCCCACTATGGTTCAGGCATTGTGCTCAGCATTAGGGATACTAAGAAGAAAAGGGGAGGGGGGAAGACAGTTCTTGCTTTAAGGAGTTTGCAATTTAATGTGAAGAATCAAAAAGGAAACTGAAAAGAGTGCAGGAAAAGGGATGAATAGGTAATACCTAGCATGGGGTCATGGGATGCCATGAAGGAGAAACCAAGTAGATGTATTGGATGAAAAATAGAGAGCTACATGGAAATTTCTGAGGTTTCATAGAGGAGGACATTGGGAAGAGTTTATTGCTCTATTCTATAACCCTCCAAACAAAGGGCAAAGTCAAAGAGGGAGCTCAGTAAGTGTTGAGTATCAAATCTGAGTTTATATGCTTGATGAGATTCCAGGTAATAAACTTATCTTGAGGAAAGCTGAGAAAACCAAGTAAATCCATATAGAAAATGGAAAATTTATCCCTGAGAAATGTGTATTCTCATTTTCTTCACATTTTCTGGCTTTGTATTTTTCCTTGGGTACCTATGAATTCTGCCTTCTTTTGAAAACAAAACTTTGTACTAAACAAAAAGTCTATGCCTGAATTTCTTGGAGCTATTTTCTTGCACTCAGAAATCAGAAAAAGGCCTTACTCCCTCTCCCATTAACAGCTATGTATGAAACATACACACACAAACACACACACACACATACACACACAAACACACATACACATCTGTATAGCTCTCACCTTTTCTCCAACAAATCAAGCTTATAGGAACATCTCATCTATTTTTTTTAGTAAAAACATATATGTATATGTATATATTTATACATATGTCTGTGTATACACATAAAAGTATGCTTATAAACACAGGTATACATATACACACATATGTTTCTCTTTAAAAGAGCTCTCGTTTTAGATATATTTTTGGACTGATATAGTACAACCCTTTTATATACAGGCAGCCTTTCATTTATCCATAGTTTGTGCTCCAAAATCAACTTTGTCAGTTGATTACTTGGAACTGGGGATACATTTTTCCACAGAAACAATGCAATAAATAATGGATAGATTTTTAGACCAATTCACAAAATGCTATTTAACCTGAAATATAACTGAACTACAGTAGTAATAATACTAGCCTGAATTCCAGGTGTCAGGAGAAAGAGAAACAATTTCCTCTTCTTTTTGTGACCTTGGGAGAATTTTGAAATAGGTTAAGTTTAAGTTTGCCATTCTTTCTTTCTGCACCTATAACTGTCCATATGCTTTATTCCTAGCTCCTAAGTAAGTGTCCTTGCGGTTTCCTTCTGCCCCTCAATGTAGACAGTACCTCTACTTTAGAGGGTAGCATTGAGAAGACTTGTGAAAGAAATAGCCTTCACCCTTTCCTAGGATTGAGAGAACATCTGTCTCTGCTCTTCATATTGTTATGCTTTTGTATCCCTAGAGACATGTGAAGGTTTCTTTCACTACCAAGGGATGGTCCATTAACCTACTAACCATCTGTTATCTTCTTAGCCAAGGTGCTGTGATTGGGACACTTTCTCTATCCTTTCCATTGTCAGCTAGTAAGGGCTATGGAGTGAGTGGGAGAGAGAAAACAAACAATGATTGGGGGGAAAAAAGTGGCTTTGGCCAGTGTTTCCTAGATGACTTTTAGAACTATAAATTAGAGTGGGATTGGGGGCTTATATTAACCATGCCTGCCCAAACTATCTCTGGTTAGCATTGGAATACTGCTATTACATGTTCTTTATTTTGTCCAGGCAGTTCTGGTGAAACTAGTTAATTTTCCTGACACGATTGTAGTATACAGTTCACATTTCTTAGAACTGTGACAGGAACCATTTCACTTCTACTTGGATTCTGACCTTGATTTTATGGCTGTTTCATGGAGGCTTTTTGCAACTCTAGGAGAGCAAAATCGACTCTTGCTAGAAAAGTAACTATTTTCTCTTTGGAGACAGAGTTGAAAAAGATGACTATTAAAAAAAAACCCCTAATAATCACAATTGACATTTGTTTTAAATTTAAGCTTTAATATGTGCAAAGCTCTCCTTCAATCAACAATAAAACAAGCAACTTTGTGAGTTAGGTGCAATAGGTATTATTATCCCTATTTTACAATTAAGGAAATTAAGGCTCAGAGTGTCTAAGTCACTTGTTCCTGTCAGAAATGAGATTTGAACCTAGGTTTTATTTGATTCCCAAATCTAGTACTCTTCATATTATGCTAGATGACTTATTAAGAGGAGTAGAATTTCATTATTAACAAGATCAATATATTTTCTTTCTAATCATTTAGCAACTTTCTTAATAGCATTATATTGAATGAATAGGTTACTCATTCAAAATGAAGCATCACCCTTTTGTTAATTTAGTGTTCAGCATTTCCAGAATCATATTTTATTTAAATATTAAAAGATCAGATAAAATTGGGTTTTTTCTCAACCAGAAGAAAGATGCCTACTTCTAATGATAAGAGAAAGGATTTTGTTCCAGATAACAGTTCCTGTTCTATATAGCTGCTGGACTGGGGTAAATGAAGAGCATCTTTCCTATTCTTTTTTGAACAATAAATATTGATAATACAAATGTCATTTAAAGCTGAAGCAGACAGTCATGTTAAGAAGGTTTACCGTTTGCAGTACCAACCATTGTCTAATCCCAGCTGGAGCTACTTTTAGCTCTTTCAAAAATTCATATTCCAAGTCTCAGCCCCCCTTCTGCGTCATAGCAACTGGCCTACATACACAGAACATGCAGCAGCTCTTCGGAGATTTTGAGTGGCTGAAGAAAAATAGAAGAACATCTTTCTTGGGTTTTATCTCCATCTCTACTAATTCTCGTGTATAAAATTTATGCCTCCATCATCCCTACACATGTATTATTTAAAGATGAAAAAGGTAGGATGAAGTTTGGTACATGTTTCACCCTTCCTGCACTGAGGTCTCAGAGCATATTGTTACTAATAATTCATTTCCTATTCACTAATGCTGTCTTGTGAATGGTACAGTGCCTGTGCCTGAAGCAGTGAAGAAGCTACATAATTTAAGAACCAAGCAGAGTAAGAATTTCTCACTGCATAGGACTGGAGGCCACATACTGAAGATTCATTTATAGCTAAAATGAACTGTTCCGGTGGTCAGGAAATACATTTGCCAAGTATGAATATAAATAGCTGAGTGTAAAGAATGTCAAAGGTTATACAGACCATCCTGAATGTGTCTGATCTCATTTAGCTCAGGAAGCAAGGTTGGGATTGCTTAGCACTTGGGTAGGAAGTCCCTCCAAAAACCTTGAAGCAGAGAACTGAGGATTCCATTGTGGGTAGTTCTGTATTTTTTTCTTCTTCAGTGATCTGAGATCAGTTGGAAAAAAATAAAACTGATTCTTGGAAGAGCAACCAGCAGCAAAGCAGAGAACATTATTTTAAAATTTCGAATCTAAAAACAGCTAATTTCTTAACAATAGTTTCAAGTATAGTAGATGTCTTAGACTGAAGCTTTCATAGCTGTGAGACCTAAATTGATGGGTTACCCCTTTTCGCAAAGCTGATACTGTATTTAAGATACAAAATTTGGTTTCTGCTTTTTAATGCAAAGCAAAACCTGAATCATTTAGACTGGTTTGGTCTTATGCTCACAATTAAATTCTAGGAATTTATGAATTATACCAGGAAGAATTCAAGCCTGTTTTGGCATGATGGTAGCATAATTCCCTGTCTAATGGAAAACTGGAATTAAATAAAGTCTACATGTTATTTTTCAGGTGTTGGCACTGGGAGAAAACTTCATCTGCATCTACTGACATGAAGGAATAGGAGAGAATCTTCATTACAAATCATAGTTATTAAAAAGAAAAAAAAAGACAGGGTGAAAGTAAGAAACAAAAAAAAAAAAACCAAACAAAAACAGGAAAGCAGTTAATATCTTTGAATTATCTTCAAAACACTTTTTGCTTATGTTCACCTTTAGAGGATAACTACCTAGGACTGAGATTTCTAACTCTTCCCTCAATGGCAGTATTATGTACCATCAACTTTTATTTAGAAAGGATATCTAATAAATTATCTACTCATTGCAGCGTCCCTGACAGAGGGTTATGCAGTCTCTACTTGAATATCAGAAGTATTTATTTATTTGTACAGACGCAGATCTCTAAACCAAAAAGTTCAAATCAGTCCACTTTCCTACTGCCAACAAAAAACTGAAACATGATCATTCTTTTTTTTTTTTTTTTTTTTTAAATAATAACTATTTTAGAGGAAATTAAAATCCATGACTAGGAAAGGATACTGTAAGAGAACACCTAGCTGATTTAAATGAATTCAAGACTTAGGATCCCAGATGAAATACATTTCAGGGTTCTGAAAGGATTTCCAGATGTTTGTAGGTGACCTTTGATAAACTGTGGAAAATGAAAAAGAGAGAGAGAGAGAGAGAGACAGAGAGAGAGAGAGAGAGCATGCCAGAGAGCAGAAGACTTGAAAAAGCACTAGCTTTCAGAAACAACAAATGCAGATTCTGGAAACTGTAGATCAATCAACTTGATTGCTGGAAAAGTTTAGAAATAGGCAATTTATGAGCCTAGCACAAGAATGGTAGTTCAAAGAGATATCTCTCAGAAATGTTGGAAAAAGAAGCCACTTCATGTAATAGGAAATTCTACCTTGGTAGCCCTTTAGGAAAGAATTCCTGGTATGAGGAAGCTCCTTAAAGATCCTGTGTCTTCTCAATTGAACCTTGGAAATGTACCTGTGACTTTCTTCAGTTAGAGATTTTTTTTCTTAGAGATTTTGTAGTGAATTTTGTAGCTGTTCTCTACTTTTCCATTTTTTCCTTACCAAAACTTAACTCACCACTCAACATCATATATGGCAGATAGATAGTGCAATGTATGGGATGCTGGATTTGTTATTAGGTCTCATTTCAAATGCTGCCTCAGATACTTACCTTGGACATATCACTTAACTATTTGTCTTCTGTTTTCTCATTTTTAAAATGGGTATAATAATAATATCTATCCACCATTGTGAGAATAAAATGATGTGTGGACCGTGTTTTGTGAATCTTAAAATACTATATAAATGCTAGCTATTATTATTGCCAAGTAGCATGAATGGAGATGTAACAGAACTTAGAGATGATGATGTTGCTATAAGTAATTTAGGACTGATATATGCATCAATTACTTACTAAGCATTACCTTCCATTACTTCCTATTACTGGCTCATTTCTGTAATAAACCTCTACTAGGTTCTAAGACAATTAAAGGATCTAATATTTCCTCATAACTTAATAGAAATAGAACTTTTATATTAGTAGAATATAAAATTTCAGTTAGCTCTGAACCCCTACATAGCTTAAAAATAAATTAATTCAATTTTCTCCTGTTTTTTCTTCTTTCTTTTCTTCTTCATCATTCTTTGTCTCTTCCTCCTCTTTCTCCTCTTTCTCTTTTTCTTCTTCCTCCTCCTCTTCTTTCTCCTCCTGCTCCTCTTTCTCCTCCTCTTTCACCTTTTATTTTTTCTCCAGAAGGCAGCTACTCTGGCTTCTGTATGTTTTCTGCACAAAATAGTTTAAACTCAGCTCTCTCAAAATGTCTCTTCAAATTCTTTCTCCATTTCAGTTAATTCTTTCTCCTCAGGACAGAATTTCTCTTAGTGCTTTCTGTCCATGCCTCCAGCTATAACAGTTAATTCTCTTTAGAATAACAAACTATATATAAGTCCTCCGGATCCTAGTTTCCCTCCCTTGTAAAGGATACTATAACAATATCCCAAGTGTCTGTGAGAGAGGTTACTTCACCTAGAGTCAAAAAGGTTTTTGCACCAGTTTTTGGTAGGAGGGGTATTAAAGGTATTTGTTTTATATTCCTGATATGTTGTATAATCATTCCCTTTCAGATAGGTAGGACTAATAAAACTCCTAGACTCCATTCTTTCAAAGTAAAAAAGATATCACAAAATCATTCAAAAATCCTTTTTTTTTTTTTTTTCCCAGTTGTATAGTGTTTCACAATAGAGAGCCAGCTTTGAAGTCAAGACCTGGGTTCAAGTCTTATTTTGTTACATGTCAGTGTGACTTTTGACAATTACATAATTATACATATAATCATAAGATAACTAACATTTACATAGCACTTACGTGTTAGGCAGTAGAGGGTGAATTGTGGAGGGAAGGAATCTGGGGTAGGAAGTCCAAATTGGAAAGTTAGTGAAATAATTCAGGACAATTGCATTAAAATTATCTTGAGTGGTAATTTGATGAGCAGTAAGAAGGGTACAAGACATATGTAGTAGATGAATTACTAGAAAGCCACAACACACAAATACACATATACATACACACACAGAGTTGGAATCTATGCTGCTTTTGCTGTCATGGCTGCATTGTCAAGACACTCCTAATCAAAGAATATTCCTCACTCTCTCTTATTTGCAGATTGTTTGACTTTGCCTCTGAAGAGTGGTGACAGTTTAGTTTAAATCAGTAGCAGCTTCCTTTGCTGGATCTCACTAAGTTTTCTATGAGTAATCATGGAGATTATTTTGAGAATAGGTCATGGCTGGTGTTTTTAACCAGATGAAGAATTAGAATTAGATTAAGAAAAAAATTCAAAGTAAAAGCAGCAAGATGCTCATGCATTGTATATGGTTATCTCATCTTTGGTGCTTGTGGTGGGAAGGAGTTTGTGTCTACTGCATAGAAAACAGTTCAAGGATAGGTGCAATTATGGCAACAATACTATGTGATGATCAATTCTGATGGACATAGCTCTCTTCAACAATGAAATGTTTCAAACCAGCTCCAATTGTTCAGTGAAGAAAGCCATGTACACCCAGAGAGAGGAATGTGAAATGTGGACCACAACATAACATTTTCATGCTTTCTAGTGATGTTTGCTTGCATTGGGTTTCCTTTCTCTGATTATTTTTTTTTTCTTGTAGACATGATTTTTCTTGCACAGCAAGATAAGTGTAAAAATATGTATACACATATTTGATTTTTCAAGTATTTTAACATAATTAACATGTAGTGGACTTTCTGCCATCTAGGGGAGGGGTGGGGAGTAGGGGGGGAAAATTTGTAACAGAAAGCTTTGTAAGGGTCAGTGTTGAAGAGTTACCCATACATATGTTTTGCAAATAAAAAGTTTTAATAATAATAAAAAAAGTTAAAAAAAAAGAAAAATTATCCATATGTATGTTTTGCAAATAAAAAGCTTTAATAAAATGGAAAATAAATAAATTGAAAAAAATTGGAAAAAAAAAAAGGATAGGTGTAATTATCATGGGAATAATAAGTACATGCCTGAAGAATGTGCTTCACCCTTTTGGAGGGTGAAGAAAAGTAGACCCATGACATGGATACCCTGTGAATACGACCATGGTGAGGAGTAGTTGGGGACATGGTGGTGGTGCAGGCTAATGGAGGAGTCCAAAGTGAAATATATGATTTATTTTCAAAGTATATAAAAAGATCGTTTTCAACTTTCACCCCTGCAAAACCTTGTGTTACGAATTTTTCTCCCTCACTCAAGATAGCAAGTAATTCAATATAGGTTAAACATGTGCAATTCTTCTAAACAAGATATATGATTTTCACTGAAGACTAGAAACATGCCCCTTGCATGTGGCACTGTGGTTTAAAGTGCCACTTTAAGCTAGTTTTGACCAGGTAAAAGCACTTGTATATTGCTTCTTCCCTTTCTCATACATCACTAGTTTGCGATTATTCTGCATATCTGCTTGCCGTTTATTAATTGGCATCACAGTAAGACCAAACGTGGATCAAAATAACCTTTAACACTTTATTCTTTTATATTGAAAAAAGTATTTATTTGCAACGAAATTTATTGCCTTCAAGAAGCCTCCTGTAACACATATAGTTATGATCCTCATGGTCATTTTATTACCCCCCTTCCTCATTCTATTTATATTCTTGAATAAAAGTTTTCAAAGGCAACAGATGTTCTTCTTCCTAAAAATCATGTCTCTGTTAGTTCTCCAGTGTAAATCAGAGAAGTAATGATATATTAATTGGCATTCTTGAATATTTCCTCACCCTGGAGGTAGTCTCTAAACTATTTTGCCTTATAAAATTTATTTCCATTAAAACCTAGCTTCCTTTATACTTTGTGGTTTTATTTATTAATGATTTTGAACATGAATCCAGAGGAGGGCAAAGGTTTGGTTTTTTAATAGTATAGAAATATGATTTTTTTTTTTTTTTTTGCTTATAACAGAGATGGGTTTTTCCAGTTCTGTTCCCTTGGAATAGGCTTTACAGCACAATTGTGACTGTTTTGATTAAGAATGGGGAAAACAATGAGACAGTGATGTATTGACTATGACTTGGATGGACACAATAGGAGGGTGGTGTTTTGCCCTGCTTATTTTTTATTTTATGTTCTAGATGACAGAGCACAGGATTGTGACTCAGGATATTTAGGTTGCATTCTTGGTTGCTCCATGTACTCTTTGTATGATCCCGTTAAAAGAAATGTCATTTTTAAGGTTACCTCTGGTTTTCCATCTGTAAAATGAAGCGGTGGGAGGATTGATGAGTGCTTTCTTCCTAAAAATCATGGTAAGTAGAAAGATGTTGGGGGTCATATGATTGAGAAAGGTTGTCAGTATGCCTAAAATAATATTTTTTTTCTTATAATGAATTTCTAAGTTTTCATTTTATTTTAATATTGGCTGTAACTCAAGGTTTCCTTGGAAAATGACCTAAAATAAGCATTTTATCTTTTAGGTAAAGCTATTATCATTAATGTATTTGTGTTTCATTATAAAACTGAGATTCTTGAAAAATTTACCAAGATATTTGAAAATCTACCTCACTTTATTTTAGGAGAATTCAGTTGTGCTGAAGTTGGGAAGGG
Source organism: Myrmecobius fasciatus (assembly GCA_023553655.1). Lineage (NCBI taxonomy): Eukaryota > Metazoa > Chordata > Mammalia > Dasyuromorphia > Myrmecobiidae > Myrmecobius > Myrmecobius fasciatus. The sequence goes on from JAJPUD010005792.1 coordinate 37,629, forward strand.
GAACCCCAAAAGTTTGGGGTCACAGATTGGTATCACAAGGTATCTCAAAAGAATTTGCAGGCTTGAACCCATCTCCTAGTCCAGAGGCAAAGTTTATTGTAAGTAAAGCATTATAAAGCAGTCTTGAATTTCTAAAAAGAAATTATCAGAAAAACAGAAGCAAAGAGATACATTTATCTAGCTTTCAATGATTGATATGCTAATTCTATGGCTCCTAGGTAGGAAGGAGGAGTGATCTCCAGAATCTAGTTCTTGCTGACAAGATTATCTGTCAGCAATGAATTGGGGAGTGGTCTCCAGAATCAGGTAGATTATCAGAACAACTGCATTCCTAGGTTGAGAGGGGGCAAAGCCAGAGGACTTTGGAATCCTATAGATTGCCAGAACAGAAGCTCCCCCCCCTCACTAAAATCATATTACATCAATTGCAATATGGTGCTCTCTTTTTTTATTTGTTATATTCCTCTGGGAATACCTATGATTCTTAAGTTATCTCTGTGTTTTTTATTTTTCCTTTATTTAAAATTTTTTTGCTTTGGCTTTTATAGAATTAATTTTACATTCATTTATTATTATATAATTTATTTTTGATTTATAATTAATTTATCATATGACTAATTTATATTAATTATAAAATTGTTGCTATTTACTTTTTTTCTATGACTTTTTCCCTGGATATTTATTTTGTTCTGTTTCTCATTCTCTTTTTCATGGCTTCTACTTCTTTGGATTCTCCATCATTTCAATTTTTTTTCTTTTTTTTTTTTAATTAAAGCTTTTTATATTCAAAATGTATAAATGGATAATTTTTGACATTCACCCTTACAAAACCCTGTGTTCTAATTTTTTCCCTCCCTTCCTCCACCCCCATCTCCCAGTCAGCAAATGATCCAATATATGTTCAACATGTGCAATTCCTCTGTATGTATTTCCACAAATATTAAGCTGCTCCAGAAAAATCAGATCAAAAAGGAAACAAAATTAGAAAAAAAACAAAATGCGAGCAAACAACAACAAAAAGAGTGAAATACTATGTTGTGGTCCACATTCAATTCCCACTATCCTCTCTCTGGGTGCAGATGGCTCTCTTCATCATAAGATCATTGGAATTGGTCTGAATCGCCTCATTGATGTTGAGAGTCATGTCCATCAGAATTGTTCAGTGTATAATCTTCTTGTCATGTATAAAGATCTCTTGGTTCTGGCCATTTCACTTAGTATCAGTTCATGTAAGTCTCTCCAGGCCTCTCTGAAATCATTCTGCTGATTATTTCTTATAGAACAATAGTATTCCATAACATTCATATATCATAATTTATTCAGCCATTCTCCAATTGATGGGCATCCACTCAATTTCCAGTTTCTAGCCACAACAAAAAGGGTTGCCACAAACATTTTTGCATGTGTGGGTCTCTTTCCCTCCTTTAAGATTTCTTTGGGATATAGGCCGAGTAAAAAACATTGCTGGATCAAAGGGTATGCACAGTTTGATAATTTTTTGAGTGTAGTTCTAAATTGCATTTCCAGACTGGTTGAATCAGTTCCACCAGCAATGTATTAGTATACCAGTTTTCCCATATCCCCTCCAACATTCATCATTATCTTTTCCTGTCATTTTAGCCAATCTGAGAGGTGTGTAGTATCAATCCTTTTTCTTAAACTGCTATTTGTGTTTTCTTATTTCTACACTGAAAGCTCTGATTTCTGACCTAAATTTGTTACTAATTTATCTCTTTAAGACTTTGTTAATCTTTTGAAACATTCTAGAAATTCTTGTTATTACTCCATGATCTCTAGGGAGGGTAGAAAATATTTTTCATTAAGCAATAAATATTGGTTCTTTGTCTTTCACATAATATTTGTTCAAAGTGCTTTGGTTTCATTCCAATCTCCCTTCTGATTTTAAGTTTTTCTATGTTGACTCAATTGTGTGATGTTTTTATTCATATTTTTTCTTTTGATCTTCTGGTCTTCTGATTTTTCTCTTGCTCTGTTCATCCCTTTCCATTGGAACTTCTGGGATGTCCTAAGCTGTGGAAGTTGATGTGTTGAAAAAGGGTGAAGGAGAGGACTGTCCTCAGTATCATTTCCATTATCCTTATATGCTGCTTCCCTTCCAGTCTGTTCGAGTGCCCACCATTCATCACAGCATATTTTTTGCCCAATTGAATTCTTCTTTTCCTTTTGCTGTTCATTTTCATAAGGCTGCATAGAATTGGCACCTGCTTGCTTCTTGTGGGTTGATAGTAATTCATGGTGTTTGGACAGTCACTGTCCCTGAGAGTGATACCATGAGATATGATTAGCCCCTAAGTCACAAGCCTGCAAATTTGCTTGTGCTAATTGTATCTGGGTGCTGAATGAGCTTTAAGTATTAACTTAGAGGTTTTTAGTATGTTTGTGTGTGTGTTTGTAAGGGTTTCTATTTTCTTATTTGGTGAATTAGATATAATTACTTAATTTATCCTGGTATATAAAAACATTTCTTAAATTCTTTTTTTTTTTTTTTTTTTTTGCTTTTTTTTGAGGCAATTGGGGTTAAGTGACTTGCCCAGGGTCACACAGCTAGGAAGTGTCTGAGACCAGATTTGAACTCAGGTCCTCCTGACTTCAGGGCTGGTGCTCTAACCACTGCGCCACCTAGCTGCCCCTTAAATTCTTTTTTTAAAAAGGAAGTTAAAGATTTAAAGGAGGTCAGAAAGTAACTATTCTGTCATCTTCCTTGAAATTTGAGTTGATAGAAATGGACAAATTCATTTTTGCCTTCACAAATTTTGGTGACATGCATGTAATACCATATATTAAAATGCTGGCTTTTATTATTTTTTTAAAAAGATTTCATTCTTTAAATTCTCTAAAACAAAAAATCCAGCAGAACTGCTTCGTTTAACTTTGATTTTTAACATAATACATTTTCTCAAAGATGGGAGCTTGAAGATTGCCTTATGTTTAAATTACATTTGCTGTTTATAATGACGCTTTATAAGACGAGTATAAAATCACAGGGTTTAAAATTACTTTATTGGCACTGAAAGTGTTAAAATAACACTTCTAACTTTTTATTTACAGTCATAGTTAAGTTCCTAAAATTCTTTGAGAGAGAAGAACACTTTCTATAATTAGTTGCTGTTGAAAGTTTATTTGCAGAAGTGAATCAGTCTGTGGTAGGTATTTTGCTGTTTCCCTCATATGTGTGGCACATATTTTAAAAATTTAAATTGACATTTTAATTAAAAAAATTATTTTTTGTGAAATAACTTCATAAAACTTTTTTTTTACATTATCTACATTTATTTCCTAGTGTTTCCCTTCTGCCCCTACCTTAGAGGTATGCTTTTTAACAAATATTAAAAAAAAAAATTCAGTTCAGCAAAACCAGCAAATATATATTTTTATATTATATATTATATTATTTTATATTTATAGCCATATATGAAAATAGTCTGCAATTATAAATGAAAAGTATAGCATCCTCAAATCTATTAAGAAATAAGGAGGGAAGGAATAGGATTAAGTGGGCATATAGAAGGTTATGTAGATTTATGGTAATGAGACAAGATGTGTAGATTTTTTGGCAAGAGATAAAGAGGAAGGGAAATGATGGCATAGGATAAGATGGGATATAGAAGGGTCTTTAGATTTACCAGAGTGGGATATTAGGTGTGTGGATTAATGAGAATGGTATAAAGAGGGAGGGAAAAAGTACAGGGAGAAGATAAGGGAGGCATCCATGGGTGAGGGGAGGTTAAGTAATAACAGGGCAAGTTAAGGAGTAGAATTAAAGTAGAACTAGCAGAGATAGGTAATAAGAAATATTCACAAACACTGCAATAAGGATCAGGAATAGAATTCATTAGGAAAAAAGTAGGGCCAGTGATCATTGATCCCAGACAAAGTCAAACAAAAGAGAAATCTACATTATGTCAGACATATTAATATTGTTTTAGATGCATGTCTACACTTGTGCAGATGAGTATGTATATATATATACATGTAGGTGTATATATGTGTATATTTAGACATATGTATATGTGTGGGTATATGTGTAGGTGTGGATATATATATACATATATACATATATATATGCATATATGTGTGTGTGTATATACCTTTGCTTATACAGCCTGCCTGGGAGAAGTTGGGGGATGAAAGGAGGAAAAAAGAATAAAATAAAAAGTGCACAGCAAAGAACGAAAGAATAACCTATAAGGAAGCAAAGAAAAGATGGACAGTCATGAATATATAATTTCTTCTATTATTATATATGCTTTTTTGAAATAAAATTTATTGTTACATATTTTGAATCCTCCCTGGTGTTCTGTGGGGCACATGACAATATTTTATTATTTTCCTTTTCTGTCTTTTATTATTTTCCTTTTTTGTCTTTCTTTTTGTATTTTATTTTTTTCTTATTTTTTATTTAGTTTTAATTAAATAATTTTAAAAATAGTCTGCAATGTTCGACATTTACAGCTGTCCAATTGGGCAAAAAACAAAAACTAAGAGTTATCTTCTAACATCTCTTCTCTGGGACCACTTAAAAAATAAATCAATCTAATAAAGAAACAGTTACTTTAATCTGGCAGGGTTTTTGATAAAGGGAGAATACACTCTCCATTCTGCTTACCATTCCTGGCTCCTGCAGATATTGTCAAGAAATATTTATCATACACAGAGCTGGAGAACTCTGGAATTGATTAAGGATTACAGCACATTGACAGATGCATTAGTATACTCACCACATCTTTCTCCTTTGCTTGGAAAATGTAAAATACCAATAAACCAGAAGCTTTCTAGGATATTGTAACTAGAAGTGTGGCTGTTGTTCAGTTGTTTTTCGGTCATGTCCAACACTTTGTGACCCCATTTGGGTTGGGTTTTGTTTTTTTTTGTTTTGTTTTGTTTTGTTTTGTTTTTGTTTTTTTTTGGCAAAGACACTGGAGTAGTTTGTCATGTCCTTCAGCTCATTTTACAGGTAAGGAAACTGAGGCAAATATGGTTACATGACTTGCCCAGGGTCACACAGCTAAATGAATCTTTCTGACTGTAGGCTGGGTGCTGTATCCACTGTACTACACAGCTGCTGCTAGTATGGCATAAAAAAACAAAGCCAAGACACAGTCAGAAGATCTGAATTTCAGACTGGGTTTAGTCCCTACTAGCTGTCATTTAACATCATTAATCCTCATTTTCCTCATCTGCAAAATCATCACAACAATACATTGTGTAGGACATGGTCGTTGTGCATGACAGGGTCATTGTGTAGGACATGCATTGTATATAACAGGGTCATTATTGGGAATGTACCCTATAGGCTTATAAAGCTCTATGTACATGTGAGCTATTGCTGTAATATTATAGTTTAAATTACAGAAGCGTAGCATCTGGGACTTGGATGGGACCTCTGTGGCCATCCAGATTTAACCTGTATATGAAAGGATTACTTATTTCCGCATACCTGAGAGATGATCATTTAGACTGCCTGAAGATCTCCAAAAAAAGACCAATACATTACATTTTGAGGCAGCTCATTCCACTTTTGAACAACTCCAATTGTTAGTTTGCTTTCAAGTCTCTTTGAAGTTTCTACCAATTGTACCTCCTTTTGTCCTTTGGGAACAGATTGGCAATTATTTAGTATTAATGTTCCTTAAGTAATACTAATTAGTCTATTTTAACACATATGCTCCTATTATATTAAAATTATTTTATTTGCATTTTCTACATAGTTCCACTTAATTATGGTTAGTATAATAATAATTTTGAAATTAGTATTGAGTTTAGGAAACTACATAAGAACACAGTAGATAATACAGAGATACTTTATTTTTCTGTCATTGATTTGGGACAAGGAATCCTCATATAAGTAAGCTTTTCAGATAATTAATATCAAGGGTCTGAGGTCAGGTTTGAACTCAGGTCCTCCTTATTACAGGACCAGTGCCATCTAGCTATCCCTATCCCCCAAGTTTTTCAGGAGAATATTAATTTCTTAAGGGCTAAAGCTGCTTTATTTTTGTTTGTGCCTTCAGGGCCTTACATATAATAAATACCATAAGTGTTTAAAGTATGTTTATTTGAATTGTTCAAGTCATTAGTGAAATAAGAGCAAAAAAAAATAATAAACCCAAGATAGTGTCTGAGTGCTTTTGCTATGCAGAGTAAATAATCAGAATTTTTGATCTTGGGTTCTGTGACAACTATTTCAGCCCAAACAGAAAATGGACCACTGGTCAATTAGGATCCAATCCTTAGAGTGTGGGTTGATGCCAGGTACATGGAGGCTTGGTGACCTTCTAGAAAAACATGATTGCCGTACTTTCCCTTCCACATATACAGCTACCCTCTGTTTCTTGTTGGCTTATTATATGATGATACAAAACCTTTTAATTGGCTTCTGAGACAATTGAGTGCTGCAAGCAGGAGTAAAAACACTGCTTTCTTCTTGGTGGTTTTTGAATGAGAAAAAAAAAAAAGAAATACTGTAAGCCTCCAAGTAGCAAAAGAAATAGTAATAGTAGTAGTAGTAGTGGTAGTGGTAGTAGTAGTGGTGGTGGTGGTGGTAGTAGTAATAGTAGTAGTAGTAGTAATTTATGACTTTCTCCAATTGACCACTATGTTGCCATAAAACTCATACTTCTGATCCTCTTGTGTTTTTTTCTTTCCTGATTCTTAGGGTAGTAGAGACAAATCAGACTAGGTTATAACCTTGTGAGTATTAAATAATTGAAAAGGACCACCAGAAGTCCAGCAATTAAGAGTCTATAGCAGAGATTGCCATTTACCACCAAAGCCAGGTCTGATAAGGAGCAAGATCTGAGGAATGACATGATTGGTTTATTCTAGCCATCACGAACAATGTAATCTACAAGCAAAGGAACGACTCTTCCTTTTAAATTTTTCACCATTCACTACCCTGAATTTCCCTAGTGACTTTTCTTGGAAAGTCCTCATCACCCTTTTGTCAGTTCCTGAGTAATATTACACTTGAGCAGTCACAAAGAAGGAATTGTCTATATTTTCTTTAACATCTTCAGAGGAGATTCCAAGTCCCTCTTCTATAGTAAAGAGAAAAGTCTTCCCATCACTTGGAATTTCTTCCTATATTCCTTTGGAAGGATTTTGTATATTTTAAAAATTCTAAGATGAGATATTTACAAATTTAAAAGAATAGCTATGTTTGAAGAGGAATTACATCTGAAGATTATTTTCCTATTTGGAGAAGTGAGTCAATCCACCTTTGAAGTGACCAAGTAGTCACTTGTCTATCTGGGAAACTTGTCTAGGTCAGGGTAATAATTAAAGAAGGATAAAGAAGCCTAGATTTGACTGTCAGACTTTTAGATATTGATGTAATTTCCCTTTTTAAAGTAAGTCAAAAGAATTTTTACCTAGGAAAAGTCGCATAAAATCAGAGACTTTTTAGACAAGGATATCAGAAAAAGTATTCTCATATTAAAGAAAATCTTGGAATCAAGAGAACTGATTTCTTGTATATACTTACTGTGTTCCTTTTGGCACATCATTTTATTTCTCTGGGTCTCCATTTCTTCATTTGTATAAATAAAGAGGTATCTAAATGGCATATTAGATGGAGTGAAAGACTTGGAATTAAAAAGATTTGAGCTGTAATCCTGTTTCAGACGACTGTGAGCAAGTCCCTTAAATACTCTGTGCCTCAGTTGTTTCTTCGTTTGTAAAATGAGAGGGCTAGACTTGGTGGCCTCTAACATCCTTTCCAATTCTAGGATTTTTGATATTATATGAATTAAGTCTTCTCACAGCTCTGATACTCTGCTATCTTGTCTAACAAACCTTGTCATTTTATACATGATGAACTAGAAGACTATAGAGGTAAATCCTTTTACACACAGTCATATCTCTGGGATCAGGACCTAATAGGTATATGAAGATGATGATGAGAAACAGTCAAAATGTGACTAAAAATCACTCTAGTTTTTCAGTTCAATTTCTCCTTTTTTTCTTGGCTATGTTAATAATAAACATTTTAAAGTAAACATATAAGAAATATTCTCTGTCTATAATTGTGCATAGTGTTCTTCTCCTCATGGATCAAGCTGTAAGTCTAGACTTTGTCTTACTTATATATCTACCAAAAACATAAAAAATACTTGAATTTATAGCCAAGAAAATATGTCTCCTTCTAGCAGGATCCATGCATTCCTTTTGACTTATAGTGTGTGGCTCAGAATCTTTAGAGAGTAGGTCTTTCTACTGTCCAGCTCTCCACATCTGTGTAGAGTTCCACACAGATGTGGAGAGCTGGACAGCTAACAGAACCAGTAAAGGAGGTCTGTGGATTTTTGCCTATCTGTGTAATGTGTTGCTTCTCTGTGTGCAAGGTTCCAATCTATACTAGTTCTCTCTCTGTCTCTCTGTCTTTTTGTCTCTCTGTTTCTACCTTTGTCTCTCTATCTCTGCCTCCCTCTGTCTATGCCTTTCCCTTTCTCTTTCTCCCTACCTCTCTCTCTCTCCTCCTTCTCTTCCTCCTCTTTTTTCTCCCTCCTACCTCTCTTCTCTTTTTTCTCTACCTTCTTCCCTACCTTCTCCTCCTCCTTCCTTCTCCTCTTCTTCCTCTTTTCTTCTCCCTCCCTCTTTCCTTTCTCTCTTTTTCTCTCCCTCCTCTCTTTTCTCCTCCCCCCCTTCTCTCTCCCTTCTCCCCTCTCTCACTTTATGATATGGCTTTCAGCAATATTACTCTCACTGAGGCTCCATTTTCCTTGTCTTTTTTCTATTAGTCTTTCATTTCCCTGGATTTTCTTTCCCATTTCTATTGAATAAACACAGATTTAAAAGAAAGGGAAAAGGAATTCACTCTGCAAATTCCCAACAATTTCAAGTAAAACAAATTATAGCATTGGCCATGCAACATAATATTTTTTAAAAACCTGACTTAATGCAGAAGGATCATTGCACACAGTAAAAGTTGTATTGTAAAGATGATTATATATGAAAGACTTAGTTTCTCTGATCAATGCAACGTCCAAGATAGTCCTGAAGGACTGAAAAATGTTATTCACCTCCATAGAACTGATGAACTGAGTGAAAATTGAATTGTAATTTCCTCAACTTTATTTTTCTTGTATTTTTATGCAATATGGTTAATATGGAAATGTTTTGCATAATTTCACATATATAATTGATATCATATTGCTTGACTTCTTACTGGATGGGGAAAGGTTTGGAAAGAAGGGGAGAGTTTGGAAACCAAAAATTTTTTAAAAGGATGCCAAAAATAAACAACAGATTATATATGTGTGTGTGTAATACTGAAAGGATCATTGAACCATTTAAAGAATCATGGTTTTTTCCCCCCACTATAGATTACCCAATATAGATTATAATTTTTAAAAAATGATCTTGAAATAGTCTCATTTTTAGAATTTATATGTAAGGGATAGATATAATGCTTTACTATACATAATTCTTTTTTTATTTCCTGCAAATTCTTTGTATTGTCATTTTTGTTGTCAAAGTGACCACAGGTATCATGAGTTAAAGTTGGTGGTTGTATTGCCTTCATTCACTTTTCATCTTATGTATTTTCAATATTCCAAGGGAAAAAGTTTTTAAAAGGAAAACTATTCAGCAAATGCCAATCTCAACCAGAGTGAGGACAACAAAGAAACAAAGAGCAAATATTCACAAACCTATCTTGGTTGGATCTGTGTTTTTGGAATATTCACTACCAGACAGAACAAGTCTCCTGGAAGAAGAGATTAGAAGATTAGAAGGAAAATTAGAGTAGGTACAAGAAATATAAGTAAAGAGATGGATGTTTGGGAGGAATAGTATTGTTCAAATACAGTTTAGATAACAGTATCAACTCTAGTGGAAAGTCCTTGTTTCCTAACTATGGAAACTGGCCTGTGAGAAGCTTCCTTGACTCTAAGGACGGTACACAGAGATTTTGACTCCCTTTACCTTGAGCCCTATTAGATTGAATGCTAGTCTTTTTTTTTTTTTTTTTTTAACAGATATATAAAGTCATAAATCTCTGAATTTAATGACAGGAAGATTTTTATGGAAAAATTAGCCGTTATGCAATGATCATCTTTCATTCAGAAATCATAAGTATTTTCTAAGAGTAGATATTCATCTTTAAAAAATAGGGAAGGTAAATATCTCTTTCAAAGGAAATCTAAATTGACATCAAATCAGTTGTAGAGCTGGAAATATAACAACAAAGTCTCTTTCCATGTTATTCAATAGGCTGTAATTATAAAACAAAATAGGAACTTAATACATAAAAAGAGCTTTCTGACAAGGAAGCCAGTTTATTATAATGGTCATGCAACCAAATCACAAATTTAGAATGTCAGAACTCTGGAAGAACAATGAAATTAAAATAGGTACATACAACAAAACTACCAACTTCAGGAAATTCTCAGGATTCATAAAGTTGGGGAAAAGCCAGTTTGGGAAGTGTTAAATGAATATTAATGTGCAATATGGAAAAACATGTTTTTATTCATATTCATCTTCCCATTTTATTGAAACACCAATATAGCTAAAGAATCAGAATGAGAATATGTGAGTATTTTCCTCTAAAGCTTCTCCAAATCTTGAGACTTAATTTTGCTGAGAAGATAATTTAGGAAATGTACAGGTTTAAATTTGCTGATGTGAGGTTTTGGGGTGAGATTATAAAATAAATGAACCACTGTGTCTGGGGGTTTCGCAGCAGGGGACTTAAATCTAGGATTAGAATACAGAGACAATTAATTCAAGATCTTATTGCCAAGGTAAATCTCTTAAACTGCCTAAATGTCCCTTTGTTTCCTTGTCTATTCTTTCTTTCTTTTTAAAGCTTTTTATTTTCAAAACATACGTATGGATAATTTTCAACATTCACCCTCACAAAACCTTGTATTCCAAATTTTTTCCCTTCCTTCCCTCTATCTCCTTCACCCTAGATGACAAGTAATCCAATATGTGTTAAATATGTGCAATTCTTCTGTACATATTTTTACAATTATCATGCTGCACAAGAAAAATCAGATCAAAATGGAAAAAAAATGAGAAAGAAAACAAAATGCAAACAAACAACAACAACAAAAAAGTAAAAATATTGTGTTGTGTTCCACACTCAGTTCCCACAGACCTCTTTCTGGGTGCAGATGGCTCTGCATCACAAGATCATTAAAACTAGTCTGAATCATCTTATTGAAAAGTGTCATTCCTTCAGATAATCTTGCTGTTGCCATATACAATGTTCTCCTGGTTCTGCTCACTTCACTTAGTATCAGTTCATGTAAGTGTCTCCAGGGCCTCTCTGAAATCATCCTTATGGCAAGAAACTGGAAACTGAGTGGATGCCCATCAGTTGAAGAATATTCCACTACAAAAAGGGGGCTGCCACAAACATTTTTGCCCATGTGGGTCCCTTTCCTTCCTTTAAGATCTCTTTGTGATATAAACCCAGTAGAAACACTGCTAGGTTAAAGGGTATGCACAGTTTTGTACCCCTTTGAGCATAGTTCCAGATTGCTCTCCAGAATGGTTGAATCAGTCCACAATTCTACCAACAATATATCAGTGTCCCAGTTTTCCTACATCCTCTCCAACATTTGTCATTATCTTTTCCTGTCATCTTAGCCAATCTGAGAGGTGTGTAGTGGTATCTCAGAATTGTGTTAGTTTGTATTTCTCTGATCAATAATGTTTTGGAGAACTTTTTCTTATGACAATGTTTTCAATTTCTGTATCTGAAAATTGTTCATATCCTTTGACCATTTATCAACTGGAGAATGGCTTGAATTCTTATAAATTTGAATCAATTCTCTACATATTTTAGAAATGAAGCCTTTATCAGAACCCTTGAATGTAAAAATTCTTTCCCAGTTTATTGTTTCCCTTCTAATCCTATCTTCACTGGCTTTGTTTGTACAAAAACCTTTTTTTTTTAAATAATTATTAATACTTTTTATTAGCAAAACATATGTATGGGCAACTCTTTAACATTAATCCTTACAAAGCTTTCTGTTACAAATTTTTTCCCCCTACTCCCCACCCCTCCCCTAGATGGCAGGATATCCACTAATGTTAATTATGTTAATTAAAATACTTGACAAATCAAATATATGTATACATATTTCCACACATCATTTTTGTGCAGGAAAAATCATATCTACAAGAAAGAAGAATCAGAAAAAGGAAATACAATGCAAGCAAACATCAATAGAGAGCATGAAAATGATGGGTGTATATGGCTTTCTTCACTGAACAATTGGAAGTGGTTCATATAGTATTGTTGTTGCTGTGAATGATGATCTCCTGGTTCTGCTCACTTCACTCAGCATCAGTTCATGCAAGTCTCTCCAGGCTTCTCTGAAATCATCCTGCTGGTTGTTTCTCACAGAAGAATAATATTCCATAACATTCATATACCATAATTTATTCAGCCACTCTCCAGTTGATGGGCATCCATTCTGTTTCCAGTTTCTAGCCACTACAAAAAGGGCTGCCACAAACATTCTTGCACATGTAGGTCCCTTTCCTTCCTTAAAGATCTCTTTGGGATATAAGCCCAATAGAAACACTGCTGGGTCAAAGGGTATGCACAGTTTGATAAGTTTTTGAGCATAGCTCCAAATTGCTCTCCAGAATGGCTGGATCCTTTCACAGTTCCACCAACAATGCATCAGTGTCCCAGCCTTCCCACATGTCCTCCAACACCTGTCATTATCCTTTCCTGTCATTTTAACTAATCTGAAAGTATAGTGGTACCTTAGAGTTGTCTTAATTTGCATTTCTCTGATCAGTAGTGATTTGGAGCACCTTTTCATATGACTATAAATAGTTTTAATTTCATCATCTGAAAATTGTCTGTTCATATCCTTTGACCATTTATCAATTGGAGAATGGCTTGAATTCTTATAAATATGAGACAATTCTCTATACATCTTAGAGATGAGACCTTTGTCAGAACCCTTAAATGTAAAGATGATTTCCCAATTTGATGCTTCCCTCCTAATCTTGTCTGCATTAGTTTGTTTGTATGTGACTTTTAAACTTAATATAATCAAAATTATTATTTTTGTATTTAGTAATGCGTTTCAGTACTTCTTTGGTCAAAATTCCTTCCTTCACAGATCTCAGAAGTAAACTATCCTATCTTCCAATTTGTTTATAATATTCTTTATGTCAAGATCATGAACCCATTTTGATCTTATTTTGCTTTACAGTGTTAGTTGTGGGTCATTGCCTAGTTTCTGTGATACTAATTTCAAATTTTCTCAGCAGTTTTTGTCAAATATTCAGTTCTTATCCCAAAAGCTGAGGTCTTTGGGTTTGTCAAACACTAGATTACTATAATCATTGACTATTTTGTCCTGTGAATCTAACCTATTCCACTGATCAACTATTCTGCTTCTTAGCCAGTACCAAATGGTTTTGATGACTGCTGCTTTATAATATAGTTTTAGATCTGGTACAACTAGGCCACCTTCATTTCCAATTTTTTTCTTCATTAATTCACTTGAAATTTTTGACCTTTTGTTCTTTCAGATGAACTTTGCTATCTTTTTTTTCTAGCTCTGTAAAATAATTTTTTAGGAATTTGATTGGTGTGACATTGAATAAGTAGATTAATTTGGGTAGTATTGTCATTTTTATTATATTAGTTCAGCCTACCCAGGAGCACTTGATGTTTTTCCAATTGATTAGATCAGACTTTATTTGTGTGGAAAACATTTTGTAATTGTGTTCATATAGTTCCTGACTTTGCCTTGGCAGATAGACTCCCAAATATTTTATACTATCAACAGTTATTTTCAATGGAATTTCTCTTTGTATCTCTTGCTGCTCAACTTTGTTGGTAATATATAAAAATGCTGATGATTTATGTGGATTTATTTTGTATCCTGCAACTTTGCTAAAGTTAATTGTTTCTAGTAGTTTTTTAGTTGAGTGTCTAGTGTTCTCTAAGTATACAATCATGTCATCTGCAAAGAGTGATAATTTGGTTTCTTCATTACCTACTCTAATTCCTTTGATCTCTTTTTCTTCTCTTATTGCCAAAGCTAACATTTCCAATACAATATGGAATAGTAATGGTGACAGTGGGCAGCCTTGTTTCACCCCTGATCTTATTGGCAGTAGTTCTAGTTTATCCCGATTACATATGATGCTTGCTGATGGTTTTAAATAGATGTTAGTGATCATTTTATTCCTTGTCTATTCTTACCCTGGCTTTAGGTCTTCTTGCTTTGAAACTTATTGACACAAACGGTCACTAATTATTTGTGTTTATTGAGATTTGACCCAACTCAACTTGCCAACTGTGGGAGTGCAGCTACTATGTTTGCTATTATCCTGAAGGTAAAGGAGAGGCATTTCCTTCCTCTTGGGAAGTAACCTGGTGTGGTAGAAAGGAAGACTTAGCTTCAGGCCTATGATCTATGGCCTAATTAGCTGTACTACCACTGGACTAGTCAGCACAGTGCCTGACATATAAATATTTGTTGAATGACTGACAACTGCTTTGCATGTCTGTTTTGTTTTGTAAAATGAAGACGATAACAATTATACTTACCTCAGAACTATCATTAAATTCGGAAGAGATAATATATGTAGAAAGCATTTTGTAAGTTTTAAAGCGTGCTTCAGCTACCATTATATATCCTAATCCATTCACTTCTTGAATGGTTGGTTGATTTATAACTCCTGTAGCAGGAACCTTTATCATCCATAAGGACTAATTTAATTTACTGATGAGCTGGAACTTTGTTGATTTGGAAGCAGTCTCAGCCTTCTGACTTCTGGTGAACTCTATGAGTCATGCTCACTCCTCTAAGACTGAGGGAGGGAGAAGCCTGAGGCTGGGGATTCTCCTTTAGCATATTCATGGAGTCCCAGATCTGCTGCCAATTTAAAGAGTCCACTGGGCCAAAAGGAAGGACTCATTCATCATGCAATGCTAAAAGAAAGCTACACTCATATATGTATTTGATTGCGAAATTGCATGTCAGAACCTAGATTCTCTTGAGGACTATTTATTATAGAAATAAATGTGATGCAGTACATCGTCTCTTAGAATAATTGAACTAATTCTTGCCTCTGTTTGGCTCCATTTTATTTTTAGGAAGTGTAAAGGACACCCCATCCCCATTACCAAAAAAAAGTTCTTGTCTTACCAAAGAGTTTCTCTAACTCTCCTTAAATTTATATTTATCTCCTTTCTCCTCCCCAAATGTGAATTTGAAGGAGTAGAAAGGAGGAACGATTATGTGAATAGGTAAAAAGTTTCCAGTCGGGAGGAGAATATGCATTCAATTTAAGAGGACTAAATAAAGCCCAACTTAAAAAAGAAAATGGCAGTACAACTAGTTACTCTTTTCAATATATTTTATTATTATTTATATCTTTCCATGCCATTTTCCTTTTTTTTTTTTTTTTTTTTTTGAGGTCAGGGACTGCTTGATTTTTAGTTTTTGTATTTATAAATATTAGCAAAGTGCCTGGCACATAGTACACACTTAAAATCTTTCTTGGTTGAACAGGAGAAAAAATTTAAGTAAGCTTGCAACTGAGGACTTTGTAATGCTCCTAAAAGTATTAGATATTTGTCCCTTTGTTTCTCTCATTAAACCTAGAGTATTTGAGTAAAGGAGAAGGGCATACACTTGTCTATAAAATGGCTGAAGAGACTCTGACACTTGTTCTGGACTTTAAGGCAGCATTTTTAATTTGTATACCATTCCTGATAAGGTTGAATTGGAAGCTATAATTGTATTGAAAACAGAGCTCATAGAAGATAAGAGAATTGTGAAAGCAAGCAGAGCAGTCAACGTTTGCATGTAAACTGTACAAAGACAGCCTTCCTTCCCCTTTCTTGAGGTAAGATGTTAGGAAGAATATTTGCTTTGATTTTCTTAGCCAGGAGAGAATAGTAGCATTTGCTTCCTAACCTCTCAAGAGGATTTTTTTTTTCTTTTTTCTTTCCCTCTTTCTTTCTCCCTAGCTTCCTTCCTTCCTTTCTTTTTTCTTTCCTTCTTTCTTTTTTAAATCAAGATTAATTGTAAGCAGTAAGACTCTGGAAGAAAAATGCTATTTAAATCTGAATAGTTAATTTGGTTATTTTAAGCTTTAGTGGGAGTTCTTTGCTGAATAAAAAAGAATATGAGTGCAGCTTGAAATCAAGCTATAATAAGAATATGATCTGTTTGTGTGATAATTGCCCAGAAAAATTCTTGCTGTTGCTTACTGTTAAAACATAAATATTGGAAAATTGCCATCATTATCCTATATGTAACTGTCTGGGGCAATGAATAATTAAAACTGTTTCAAATTGGTTTCTGTACTAGTGTGTCATGCAGTGATAAAAGTCACAGTTAATGATACTCTGCCCTCAGGGGGCTTGCCATCTTGCTAAAGAGTCAAAACATAATAAAAAGATAAGAAAGAAAGAAAAATCAGAGTAATATGAACTACAAGAAATGATAGCCAATTTTTCAGAGAAATATTTTAAGCATTTCCCTGATAATTGTGTTATTGTGGGAAGAACCTCTGAACCTGAAAAGTCCTGTAACTAAGAATTGTTGAAAGTGGGGCAAGCATTGAACCACTTCCTATAAGCAGCCCTATAAGCATGAAAGAAACTTGCAGTTAATTTGGAGAAGGTGGAGATGGAGACAGAGACCTGAGGATAACATGATGCAGTTGATGGGGAGGCTATTTGCATGGTTCACCCCATATGCCTTCACTGCTCTGAAATATTCTTGATAGTGTAATGCTCAGGGAGAAACTGAGGCAGTATCACACATTGGAAATTAGGTAATGTTTTATTGATGTTAATTGAGAGTTCAGAATCCATAGCTATGGATCAGGACTGGTGGGACTCATGTCTCAAAGCACTAAGTCCAGCCCAGAGACTGACACACAGCAATGTCAGCCGACTGAATACAAAGTACACAGCAGCCCCATCAAGGTACTTCAAACATTATATAGGGTTCCTATAGCTTAGGGAGACAAAGAACTCATGGGAACAGCTGAGCACATCTGGTGGCCAAGGAAACCATAAATTCAGTTCTGACAGGTAGGAATAAGGGATGCCTTGGCAAAGAAGACTACAGATTAGGGGGTGGAGGCTGCTGGAGAAACTGAGACAGTAAGTCTGGGTCATATAGATAAGAGGTAGGTCGAGACTGATCATCTGGAGGTTCTATAACGCCTTTGGAATGTGAGTTCAATTATTTCTGAAGGTCAGGAAGTGGGGATTTCTATTCTGGGACAGAGCAATTAAGGGAGACCGATACTGCAACTGGGGGAAACTGAGACAGGCACAATATTAGCTAGGTGCCTAGTTATTTGTTTTTTCATATTTGGAATCCAAAAAGTCTAATTATATACCAGGAATAGTAATAGTAAGTAGTTACCTTTTTAGTAAACAGATGCTTTCAGAGATAGGGGTGGATGAGGGTATGAAGGTTACTTATTCCCCAAACCCTCAATCCATCACATTAGAACTGAAAAGGACCTTGAGCATCATCTAGTCGTACTCCTAAATTGTACAAACAAGGAAACTGAGATTGCAGAGGAGGTAAAGTGACTTGTCCAAGGTCATTTAATGTGCTTAGCATCAGAAAGAATTCTAGAGAGTCTGGTTCTCTTGACTATCAATCAAATGTCCCTTTATCCACATTATGGAAATTTGTCCTTCCATGGAGACACTAGTCAACCAAACCCTGACAGAATGGCAGTTCCTAGATAATCGTCAAAGTTGAGAGGAGGTTCCCTTCTAAGTATCCTAAACTAACTTAACTTTATTAGCTTGGGCAGTGGTCATCAAAACCATTTGGTACTGGCTGAGAAATAGAGCAGTCGATCAGTGGCATAGGATAGGATATCAGGACAAGCTAGGTAATAACGTTAGCAATTTAGTGTTTGATAAACCCAAAGACCCCAGCTTTTGGGATAAGTACTCACTATGGGGCAAAAACTGCTGGGAAAATTGGAAACTAGTGTGGAAGAAATTAGGGCTTGACCCACACCTAACACTGCACACCAAGATAAGATCTAAATGGGTTCATGATCTAGATATAAAGAGTGATATTATAACCAAATTAGAGGAACATAGGATAGTTTACCTCTCAGACCTGTGGAGATGGAATAAATTTATGTCCAAAGAAGATCTGGAACTCTTAATTGAACACCAGATAGATAATTTTGATTATATTAAGTTAAAAAGTTTCTGTACAAACAAAACTAATGCAGACAAGATTAGGAGGGAAGCATCAAATTGGGAAATCATCTTTACATTTAAGGGTTCTGATAAGGGTCTCATCTCTAAGATATATAGATAATTGTCTCATATTTATAAGAATTCAAGCCATTCTCCAATTGATAAATGATCAAAGGATATGAACAGACAATTTTCAGATGATGAAATTAAAACTATTTATAATCATATGAAAAGGTGCTCCAAATCACTATTGATCAGAGAAATGCAAATTAAGACAACTCTGAGATACCACTACACACCTGTCAGATTGGCTAAAATGACAGGAAAAGATAAAGATGAATGTTTCAGGGGATGTGGGAAGACTGGGACACTGATGCATTGTTGGTGGAGCTGTGAACGGATCCAACCATTCTTTTTTTTTTTTTTTTTATTAAAGCTTTTTATTTGCATAACATATGTATGGGTAGTTCCCCAGCATTGATCTTTCATTACAACTTTTACCCCCAGTCCCCTCCCCTCCCCTAGATGGCAGGAAGTCCACTACATGTTAATAATGTAATAATAGTTGACATGTTGTGCAAGAAAAATCCTATCTACAAGAAAGGATCCAACCATTCTGGAGAGCAATTTGGAGCTATGCTCAAAAAGTTATCAAACTGTGCATACCCTTTGACCCAGCAGTATTTCTATTGGGCTTATATCCCAAAGAAATCATAAAAGAAGGAAAGGGACCCATATGTGCAAGAATGTTTGTGGCAGCTCTTTTTGTAGTGGCTAGAAACTGGAAACTGAATGGATGCCCATCAATTGGAGAGTGGCTGAATAAATTATGGTATATTAATGTTATGGAATATTATTGCTCTGTAAGAAACGACCAGCAGGACGATTTCAGAGAGGCGTGGAGAGACTTGCATGAACTGATGCTGAGTGAAATGAGCTGAACCAGGAGATCATTATACACGGCAACAACAATACTATATGAGGATCAGTTCTAAAGGACATGACTCTCTTCAACAATGAAATGCTTCAAACCAGTTCCAATTGTTCGGTGAAAAGAGTCATATACACCCAGAGAGAGGGATGTGAAATGTGGACCACAACATAACATTTTCATGTTCTCTATTGAGGTTTGCTTGCATTGTATTTCCTTTATCGAATTATTCTTTCTTGTAGATACGATTTCTCCTGCACAAAAAATGATGTGTGGCAATAACTATACATATATTCGATTTCTTAAGTATTCTAACATAATTATCATGTAGTGGATATCCTGCCATCTAGGGGAGGGGTGGGGAGTAGGGGGGAAAAATTTGTAACAGAAAGCTTTGTAAGGGTTAATGTTTAGGAATTACCCATACATATGTTTTGCAAATAAAAAAGTATTAATAAATTAAAAAAAAAACTTTATTAGCTTGGGGATAGGCACAGGTGTTTCCATTAAAGGCATGGTTTGAAGTTACCATTTCCCTTTTTATTCTCCTTTACCTTGGACTCCAAGAGTCCTTCTATATGCAGACCATTTGTGGATAGGACCCTGCTTCTAGTCTTCAAACCAAAGAGGCTGGTTCCAAAGGGCTAAGATTCCATCTACTTTTCAGAGCTTAGGCCTGGCTAGGATTTATCTAAGGAGCCTCTTGAGACCATCAAACTGCCCACCACCCTGTCACTTGCTCCTTCCTGCTGTAGCTCTATAAGGTTCCAACAAGAGCCTTAACCCTGCCCTATCACCATGCCTTATCTATCACCAAGGTTCACCCAATCACCTACTTCTTCCTTTGAGGAATTATATTTACTTGCTAGTAGTCCTCAAACTCTTTCATTTTAGGAGAAATGGCTAAAGTCCTTGTTATTTCCCCTTAATAACAGTTCTGTCTTATATTTGGAGTAAAAAGTGGGTAAAATACTCTTTTTTGCCACATACTACTTGCATAACTTTGGACTATAGATTTCACCTTTAAGCTTTAGTTTCCTTATCTAGAAAATGGTATTGTTAGAATAAGTGGTCTTGAAGGTCTTTTCCAAATGAGAAACCCAATATTCTGTAAATGTTGAAAACTGAAATGTTTTCCTTCCATTAAGAGGGAATTAGATTTTATTCATTTCATTTCATTCAATTCATTTTGTAGTAAGTAGTTTGTTATAGTTATCTGGTTCATAAGAACAGAATTCTAAAGTTGAAACATGACTCTAAGGCCATCTGATCTATTATTTCATTTAAAAGATGAGCCCAGAATCCAGGAAGATTTGTTTAGGAAAGCCACACTGATAGGTCTTAAATGCTGATTGATACATAGGACACTCTCATGTAAGTTGCCACAAATGTTCCAAAGGGAATTAGTTCTATTCAGAAAAGATGTGATATGGGGTTGCAATGTATTTAATGTTGGGTTCTAGATTACCTATATTTTATTATGTTCTTGAGCAGACTGAAGTGATCTAGTAGTGTTAATTCCACAGGAACAGCATGAGAGTAGATTTGTTCTGTTCAGATCTAAAATGATATTGAATATTTGTACATTTCTGGCAATAGTGAATTTATAAATGGTTCCATGGCTGAAATGTTACCAAAAAAATGTTCTAAACTAAAGTCAGTAAGTATGCATTATATTAGCAGAGTTACCTTATCCTGTAGGGCAGTTGGAAAGCACTAACTGAATTTTATCTAAAACTGATTGTGATTTTTCCCCCCTTCCTCACTGTTGAATAATTTGCCTTTGAGTGAGTGTTCCAGTACCAGTGGGCACTTTCCTCTCTAGACAGAACCTTGCACAATTGGCTAACTGATTAGGTATTTGCTTTACATGTAGAAGACTTGCTTTCCTTTTTAGTAAAGCAAGAGACTAGGTCATTGATAACTCAGTCCATTCTTGAGAAAGATCAAATTGAGTGGTTAAGTCTTTCAAGAATCACCTGCTGATTCACACTTCCATGCATACCTTATGAAAAGGCAATGAAATAAATGGCTTTCTGGGAATTATGTATCTAATTATGATCTTACTAGAAGCACTGAATCTCTTAACATGTCTGATCCAAGTCACCTCTGGTTTTTTTCCCTTCATAGTCGTACCCTGTTGTATTTTTGAAAGGTTTTGTGAGAATAATGTCTCCATTTTAAAATAGTACAAACATTATAAATATTCAAAATTTGCTTATTTGTATCAGTAACTTGAGAGTTCAAGTAGCAATTGTGACAAGTTAAGGTCTCTTTCTGCTTCAGAGATATGGGAGTCTAGGTTAAGGCTGAAATACACTGTAATACATATTCCCTACAACTTATTCAAGCAAGTCTGGTGTCCAGACATCCTTTCTGGAATGAAGATTTGGGTAAAATTTTCTGGGTGCCTCTCACAAAATGTTTTTGGCTCATGTCTCCAGCCAAATAAACTCTTGAAACTTCATGTTCTGTTTTGTTTTTTTCTATTAAAGCACAAAAATAGATGTTTGTATTTCAAATTCCTCTAAAAAGTACTGATAGCTCAATCTTGAGACCATATTTTTATTTTAATTATCTTAAAAGTGATATTCCCTACATCTGGATTTGTTGGGAATTATAATTTCATGCCCTATTATTAGTAAGGAGTCAATCACTGTCATATTAAAATCAGGTTTGTTTTCATGTTAAAGAAAGAAGCTATATTTAAGAAAATACATGTTTGGTGAGTATAGCAAAAGTAGTGTTTTACTTTCCTCAGAAACTGGGGCCTCAAGATAAATTATGAAAGTTGTTCAGTTATTACACTTGTAACACAAATGCTCTATTATTACTCTAATAAGATAGTTGTCTCGTGTAATAGTTGCTGAAAGTATATCATGCTCAGGGAATTGTGACTATGCAATATAATACATTTTATCACAGACAAATCATATTAAATAGTCTTGGTAACTTTCTAAGAGCTTTCAGTTCTATAGAGAGTAGGCTGCAACTGAAAACAATTTGCGTGGAGCATGGGTCCTCCCAAGTTCATGTCTAAATCTGGCATGACTAGTGGGTAAGTTCTTAGCTTAGTGAGTACTGGTTGTTACTAAAAGCTTCTACCTGATTCTCTGGGCAATGATGCTGGACTGGCTGCAAAAATCTGGCATAGCTTCTACTTCTGAACTTCCTGGTGGTTTGCTCTCCTGACTTTTCTCACAAAGCCAGAACTTCTAATGTTCTTCACTTAAATAAAAGAACAAATGTTGAAGTAAAAGATGGAAGTTCATGCTAATGGATCACATGTTGGTCTCAGAAGGGGAGAGTCCAAGGCTTCTCCCTTTTAATCATTTCTTACCAAAGTGCCACCAGCAGGGTGTCAACCAAAGAGACCAAGGTGCTATTGATTTTTCCCTTTTGAATATCTACTGCTATACAGCCAATCAAAAAGACTACACTTTATAGGGTCATAGAATTTTAAAGCTGGAAAGACCTCATCTCTCTCATCTTACAGATGAGGAAGCTGAATTTCTAAGTTACATACTAGTAAGTAAAAGATCCAGAACTTGAACCCTTGTATCTCGCCTTACAAATGAGTTGTATTCTTGTCACTAACTAAAATGTCTGTTTGTATTAAAATATCTATATCAAAATGTCTATTCATTGTCCTCACATTTTTTTCTTCTTTACCTTGTTTTCCAGAAGTAATAAAGCATGATTTCTGCTGTGACTTTAAAATATCTGGACATGTTTTATTCCTGTTATAACATTTTAAGCTTTTCTCTAGCTTAGGCATTGTCATTTTCAAATGCCATGTCAGTACAACCTGGACCCCATGGCTGATTTTGAAGATAGTTTATATAGCTACTTGGGCTAGGAGACTTCTATCAAATTCAACACTCAGTTTCACTCCATCCTTCTGGACCTATCCTGAATCTGTAGACAATGGAGGAAGATAGCGGTGAGACAGTGTTTGTCTTGGAGTCAGACGATGAGTTTAATTCTTGGCTTAGACCCTTATTAGTTTTTTGACCCTAGGCAAGGCACTTAACCTTTCTGTCAGTTTCCTCATCTTGAAAACAAGGAGGATAGACTTGAGGACCTCTAAGATCCTATTAATTTTATATCATAAATTCTATGATCGTGGAATCTATCTGCAACAGATATTTTAATAACTAGTAGTGTTCTTTTAAAATTTTAAAATTAACAAGGAACTATCAACACCTATGAGGTAGATAGTACAAGTATTTTTTTGTCATTAGATTTTTACAGAAAAGTAAACAGAAATCCAAAGATAATTATAATCAGACAGAGCTTAAGCATCAGTAGATGCAAAATGTGATAGTTTTAAAAATATTTCATTTTTTGCATTACCTTTGTTACCAGATATCTCTTTTCATTCCCCTCCCCAAAGAACCATCCCTTGTTACAAAACAAGGAAAGAAAAAAATAAAAAAATAAAATTGAACAAAATTAACATATGAACAGAATCTGCCAATAAGTCTTTTTTCACACTCATTATTTCCAACCTTCACAAAGAAAGGATGGGATTGCCCTTTGCTTTCTTTCTCTCCTTTTTTTTTTTTTTCCAGGGCCAGGCTTAATTATTATAACCATACAATATTCATTTTGTTGTTCTTTCTTTGCACATTGTTATTGTTCAGTCATTTCAATCATGCCCAACTCTTCATGACTCCATATTTTCTTGGCAAAGATACTAGAGTGGTTTGCCATTTCCTTTTCCAGCTCATCTTACAGATAAGGAAATTGAGACAAACAGGATTAAATGACTTGTCCAGAGTCACATAGCTACTAAGTGCCCGAGATTTGAATTAGATCTCCCCAACTCTGAGCCTGGCAATTCTATCCACTGCACAAACTAATTGCCCTGTTTATTGTTGTATGTGTTGTTTATATTGTTTTCCTGTTTCTCCTTGTTATCACTTCATATAAGTCTTCCAGTGCTTCTTGATATTCATCATTGTTTCTTAACTACAATAATATCTTTTTATGTATATGTCTTGAAGTTTGCCTAGTCAATTCCCAATGGGCTTCTGCTTTGTTTCTAGATGCAAGATATTGCATCTTAAGAGCCTAGGAAATGTGACTTTGAGTAAAGATAGGCAACAAATAGGTTATTTTACTTTTATATTAAATTCCTGAAAGAGATCAAAATTGATTAGTTTGAGAGTGTGTTCTAAATACGATTTATGCCAGTTACAAACCTGTTACTCAGCATGATAATAACCTAGAGACTATTCTGACTTAAGGCTTTGTGCTCAGAGCCAGGAAGATGATACCGGGACATAGACATGCATTTTCCTAATCAAATAGAGCAGGTGTGTGGTTTTAACAAATATGGGAGAAAATGACCTAAAATTAGAGAAAAGACCCGCTATCTAATTGCTAATTTAAAGTTTCATGGCTGAATACATTTTTGTTTTCACTGAGCTTTGTTTATATGCTTTCCTTAGCAAGCTGATTCAAAAATAGAAAGCATCAGGAAAGGATTT
Organism: Myrmecobius fasciatus; assembly: GCA_023553655.1. Lineage (NCBI taxonomy): Eukaryota > Metazoa > Chordata > Mammalia > Dasyuromorphia > Myrmecobiidae > Myrmecobius > Myrmecobius fasciatus. The sequence goes on from JAJPUD010005792.1 coordinate 62,260, forward strand.
TAGAATTCCTATCTAAGCAGTCACATTCTGCTTCTCCAGTGAAGCCTCACCCATGAGTATGATGTCTAGTAAATGCATTGGTCTGATAGATTGCCTGTCTTGTGTGCAAATTCTGTTTCATAACACTCTTACAGAGAGTGAACTCTACATTTGTGGGAAATTACTACATCTCTTAGATGATTAAAATCATTTGATCTTTGGCCTCCTCTCCCAGAGCACCATCTGTGTCAAAGTCAAATCATCGGATAATACTTTGCTTTAGGATTCAGTCAATTATCTGGAAGCCCTTTCTGCAGGCATTAGGGCTGAAGAAGACATTTTGGTTCCTTGGAGGGTCAGTTGTATCTAGGTCAGGATTTGCTAATTAACATTAGGCTGAAAGGCTTGGCTAGTGTTAAATCTTTCAAGTAATAAATAGGAATGATGTAATCTTTAACTGGGCAGAAAGTGTAAACTTAACATTTGACATATTGGTAACAGATTTTTAATGACATCAGTTTGGTGATGGTGTTGCAAATTTGCCTTCAAGGATTCAGTATTATTCATAGTTGGCAAGTAATTTTAAAAAATGTATAGTAATATTAATTGTTGATATCAGCCATTCTTGATATAATCCATGCAGACTCTTCTCTTTTTTCCTTCTTCTACTCCTTTTTTTAAACATGGAAATTTCTTTCATGATTACTTGTTACTGGATAGTGCAGTGGATAGAGTACTGGGTCTGAAATCAGATAAGACGTAAGTTCAAATGGGCAAGTCATTCAATTCTGAATTGTCTCAGTTTTGTCACCTATTAAAAAAAGATATTAATAGCGCCTATTTTCCAGGGTTGTTTAGGGCAGCTAAGTGGCTCAGTCGATAGAGCATCAGGTCTGGAATCAGGAAGACCTGATTTCAAATTTGACCTCAGAAATTCACTAAGCTGTGTGACCCTGAGTAAGTCACTTAATTCTGTTTGCCTCAGTTTCCTCATCTATAAAATGAGCTAGAGAAGGAAATGGCAAACTATTTCAGTATCTTTGCCAAGAAAACCCCAAATGGGATCAGGAAGAGTTAATGACTCACTAACAACAAAACTCCAGGGTTGTTGTGGATCAAACAAAGTAATAATTGTGAAGTTCTTAGCCTACTGCCTGGCATGTAGTAAGGGCTATACAGAGGTTAGCTCTTATTATTTCTGTTAACTCTATTTTCCTGAAAAAGTACACAAGGGCTTTCAGAGTCCATTCATCTGCTCTTTTGAATTGGAGAGACAATGTGGTGATAACCAGCCTTTTTATTGTGTATCTGCTTCTCAGTATTCTTCAAATCAGACTTTAGTGACAGGCTGTCATACACTATACTTAGGGTCTTTTCTAGCTGTTGCTTCTCTTTGCCTTCCTTCTGAGACTGCTTTCATTTTCCTATTATCTTTATATGCATGTGCAAATTTCATGGCTGAGCATGCACATGCATAATACTCATTATACCCATACAAGTGCATGTATATAATAAGACATAACACACAGTTCTCAATGTTTTCCAAATTCCTTGTTTTTTTCTTGAGTTCACAGTCATTTTTTCTCTTATATGTGTATATGTGGGATTGGCAGCCCTTCACTGTACTTTGACCCAAACAGGAGATGCTTTTGAACCATTAAATCCCACCAGTGGAAGGAGAGAATATGAACTACTCAGCAAGGAGACTCCTCAGAGCTACAAAAATGCTCATTAATTTGCATATACAGTATGGGAAGTCCTAACTTCCAATTGTGAATTTTCTCTCATTGTTCTTTGTTGCTCTGCTTCTTCCTCACATTCACCGTAACCCAATTCAGTGCTATTTTGGGGAATAGGTAGGGTTTGTGCTCCTTCACCCACATCATCTTTGAGTGATCTCATGGTGGAATGGAGGTGACTTGGTTCTCAAAGACAATTGCAGTAGAACAGAGGTTTTGATAGATCTTACTCAACTGGGAAAGATTTCAAATCTGGGCCTGCAAGTGAATTTAATGTTTATCATACAAACATCAGTTTATCTAAACTCAGATAGGTGGAGAGGGAATGATATAAAGTCATGTGCCTATTTAAAGATTTGTTATTTTAAGTTTTTTTTTTTAAACTGGTATCTAGATTTCCTACCCTTCCCCCCACATGTATATGTGTTTTTAAACAATAGCCTTTTATTTTTAAAATATATGCAAAGATAGTTTTCAGCATTCACTTTTGCAAAACCTTGTGTTCCAAAATTTTCTTCCTCCCCCCTAGACAGCAAGTAATCCAGTATTTGCTAATTTGTTCAGTTCTTCTATATGTATTTCCACATTTATCATGCTGCCCCTTACATGTTTAAAAAATGCTGATTATTTTCTATCTCTGCAAATATGACATGATTTTCATAGATTCTTCTCAGTGTTATGGAAGAGAATGTTCTTCACCATATGGTTTCCCCTATTGCCACATGGAAGCTGATTTACTTTGTCTCAAAGTATTCAACAGCCTCTTCTGTCTGCCTCTATGGTCTTCTGACATATAATAGAGACCCCAATTTCATTCCTTCCCTATCTAGCCTAAGCAAGCATGGCTTTGATGCTGGGAAACCCGACTATATTGGCAAAACTCATGAATACTCTTGTTTTATGAAGCATAAAGTGACTTGTATATTTATATCACTGGCCAAATGGCTCAAGCTCAATATGACCTTTAAAGTCTACTTGGTTCTAAGCAAGATGTGATTCTTTTCTCTGCTACAACTCTGGATTTTCAGTTTGGTCTTTAGTTCAGTGCAATATTGAACTTATTTCAGTCTGTTTAAGAAGAAGGTCATTAGGGGCTTCTTGATTTGTTTTCTGTTTTTGTTTTTGTCAGTGATTAAGCATGATAACATAGTTCAGAGATTGTGCTTTCCCCAAATCTGAAGATTAACAGTTGTTCAGTAACAAAGTAATGTTTATTTTTTTAGTTAAATTTGTTTTTTGTTTGCTTTTTGCTGAGGCAATTGAGGTTAAGTGACTTTCCCAAGGTCACACAGCTACAGAATGTTAAGTGTCTGAGACCCAGTTTGAACTCAGGGCCTCCTGACTTCAGCCATCTAGCTGCCTCTTTTAGTTAAATTTGTAAAGGAAGATTTGTTGAGAAGAATTTGTGAAAAGTTGAGGAGTTGTCTGCTGCTCTCTGGTTATTTCAGTCTCATGAAGCATTATTTCCACATTGTTTGTTACAGTGATATGATGGTAAGTGCTTAAATGACCAGCTTAAAACAAAAGAGTATGCTGGACACATTTAAGTTTAATCTACATTATTAATATTTTTTCTATCACTGTCTTAAGTTTGGATAATAAACTCTCTCCCCCCCACCCCAAATCAAGTCCTTTAGAGTTTGCTGATTTCTGAAGTATACATGCTCACACTGAAAATTTGACAGTTGGTTCTCATGAGCTGGTTTAAGTTGGCTTCAGCACACCTTTGGTATAATACTTTCTTTTGATAATATTAGGTGATATTCCTCCCCTCCTTCTTCCTTCCTTCTTCCTTAGTTTCTGAGTTCCTCCCTGACATTTCACTATCCATCTAACCCTTTTTCAAGTACCTACTATGCATAGAACGGGTACTGAATATTTTACCCTTTCCTTTGACTTGCTAAGAGCAAATAGGGAATTTATAACATCCCTTCCAGCTCTAAGATACTATCCAAGAAGATACTTAATGATTTAGATTTGTTTATCCTTACTCTTTTGTATGCTGAGATCTGTTTCCTCCAATACCTATTAATTAATTAATAGTAACAATACATTATTTTATCTGGGAATTCTCTTCCAACATAAGGTTTTTGTCATTCTTTCTTTCTAGACTTGTTTTAAACTTCTCATATATTTTATGTTCTAGTCAAGTTAAATTAAAGTGTATGGTTGCTCTCTGAAAGTAGGCAACATATAATGACTTCACTTTTAAGAAAATGAATTCAGTTATAGAGTCTAGCAGGAACAATATTCATTTTCACTTTAGGAGAAATTTTATCATCTGAAGTTGAAATTTGTTCAGCTATTTCCATCATTTTTTAAGAGCTTATTGATTTCAGAATAGTAATAAGTATCATTGCCCCATTTTATTCCCACACAGATTACTGTGAAAGGATGTGTAACTGAAGAACTTTTTAAAATGAATGATTTATTGAAATGCTCTACCATGGTGCTGAGCATCTGGAGAAAATGCTGAAATGACATTAAAGTTTTGAGTAGTTGTGTCTAAGCTGGAGAATGGAGAAATGTAGGCCTGTTTAATGGTTGGAGTAGGAATTATAAATGGGATTGTGGTTCATACACTAATTATGCAAATAATATGAGCTTTATGAAACATTCTTTAGGGGTTTTTAACTTTTTTTTTTCTCATGGAGGCCTTTGGTAGTCTGTTGAAACCTATGGACTCCTCATAACAGTATTTTTAGATAATTTAAGGAAATACTAAATTTCAGTTAAAGGCTAATGAAAAAGACACATTTTCCCTCCCATTCAATTCACAAACTCAAGATATGATAGGAACTTTATCTCCCAGGATTCTACTTTCTCCTTTTTCCACTTCTTTTGTGGAGTAGCTAACAATTGAGTGAACACTTTGATTATATTTGAAACTATAGATCTAAGAGAAGGATCATCTGAAATGATTTCTATGTGAGTATATATATACACACAGATGCATGTATACATATACAAATAATTTACTAAAAACAAAGTATACAGGCCATATAAGATTAAAAGTTGCAGTTTAGGAGAAGGTTGTCAAACAAATGAGGGTCCTAGCATCTCGATGTCATAATTGAAATGCCAATTTTATCCGTTGGGTCAGCTAGACAAAATCAGAATTTAGAGGGGAAAGAGATGGTGTAAGTTTGAAATCAAGAAAACTTCTCTTGGTATTCCTTCCTATGGTACCATTATTTGCCTTCAGATTTACCAGGAAGTTTGGATAAGTTGTGGAATAGAAAGTAGGAAAGGAAGATTTAAAAGAACTAATAAAGGAATATCGATTGCTTAAATGGTACCAGGAATTACAGGCAATATAAGAATGCATTGATTCCAGTCTGTCTCAAACTGCCTTCAAATATTGGAAAAATCCCTAGGTTTCCATGTGGCTGCAGATTCATGATTAACCTTCTTCTAGGAGGAAGAATTAAAATAACTCTTAGGCCAGTTCTATGCAAAAGAAGTAAACATTTTATTTAATCCTGGAAGAAAACTAAATACTAATAATTATCCAGTAGCCTTTATTGTGCTGGAAAGTGATTTTTTTACTTGAAAAGGAGTTTCTAAGAAGGAAATACACATTTATTAAGTATCTCCTGTGTACCAAGTACTATGTTAAGTGCTTTATAAATATTAGCTCATTTGGATGGTAACCGTAGGAAGGTAGGTGCTATTACCAGTCCCATTTTACAGATGAGGAAACTGAGACTGTGGAAGTGACTTGCCTATGGTCTCAAAGCTAGTAAGTATCCAAGGTTGGATTCAAACCCAGGTGTTCCTGAGTCTAGGCCAGTCACTTTATTCATTGGACCATTTAGTTGCCTCTACACTTGTAAGCAAATTAACCATCATTTAAAAAAAAAATCTTCTATGACTTTGTAATTTTTTTTCATTTATTTATTTAATATTTTCCCTCAGTTATATTCAGAACAAAAAATTTACATTTGTTTTTAAAATTTTTTGAGTTCTAGGTTCTCTTCCTTTGTTCCCACCCACAATTAATATGTGAAATTTTGAGAAACATTTCCATAAAAGCCAAGTTGTGAAAGAAAACATAGATTTCCCACCCTAATGAAAATAAAAACCCTCAAGAAAAATTAAGTTTGAGAGAGAGAGAGAGAGAGAGGGGGGGGGGGGGGGAGGGAGAGGGAGAAGGAGAGAAAGAGAGAGAAAGAAAGAGAGAACCCTTCAGTCTATATTCAGTCACAAATCAGTTCCTTCTCTGGTTATAGATAGGATATTTTCATTATAAGCCCTTCAGAGTAGTCATGGATGATTGTACTACTGAAAAGAACAACGTCTTTTACATTTTTGGTCATCCCAGAACATTGCTATTACTTTGTATACAGTACATTTCATTTTGCTTGAGCTCATGGAGGACTTTACAGGCTTTTTTTTTTTTTTCTTCTTCTGAGAGTATCCTGTTCATCATTTCCCACAGAATAGTAATACTCCATCACAAACGCATTCCACAATTTATTGAACCATTTCCCAATTGATGGACATCTCAATTTCAAAATTTTTTTTCTGCTGTGAATATTTTTTGTACATATAAGTTCTTTTCCTTTTTCCTTTTTTTTTGGCATCTCTTTTGGTATTTGTGCCTAGTAATGGTATTGTTAGGTCAAAGGATATGCATTAATTTATAACCCTTTGGGCAAAGATCAGATCTTTGATCATTTATCAATTGGGGCATGGCTCTTATTTTTATAAATTTGACTGTTTCCTCTATGTTTAAGAAATAAGGGCCTTATCAGAGAAACTTGCTTCGAAATTCTTTTTTACAATTGCTATTGCTAACTGTATTTCTCCCCATTTATTCTCTCTCTCTTTTTACCCTGTCCCTCCTCAAAAATGTTTTAGTACTGGCCATTCCTTCCCCCAATATCCACTCTCTTTTATCAACTCCTCTCCTCTCCTTTATTCCATTCCATTCCCATTTTCCTGGAGGGCAAGATAGATTCTATACCTATATTGAATATGTTCTTTCCTCTTTGAGCCAGTGAATTAACTACCATCAAGTGTAACCTTAGAGGACGATGATCCATTTATAATGAGCAGGGTAGTGTGCAATTATATCTAAATTCTTCCCTTATTTTATATATCTTTTGCAACTTAGTTCCAAGGTAATGGTACTTCAAATGGTACTTCATAAAACAAGAGTCTATTACACACCTTCTATTTTCTTACTGCTTTTATTTATGGTTGGGAACTGAAAAAGGAAACTGATAAATTCATCTAGAGATGGCTATGTGTTAATGCAATATTTTGAAGGATGGAGGAAAAGCTATGAGAAAAATGATCATGCTTTTAATTAATATGAATGGACTTTGGGTGGAGAATATTTTGGCTTTATTGTTAACTTTATCTGTGCTATAAGAATGCTGGGCAGATTTTTATTTTGCTTTTTAAATAGAACCTTAGGCTATAATGATGTAATCACCTTGAATTTTTTAAGAAAGAAGGAATAAGTAGTGCAAGCTGGGAACTAATTAGAAAGCTGTCAGATAAACAGATGGTCCCTAACTGGTGGCCCTTACATAAGCCATAAATTGCCGACCTCTTGCTTTTAAGACTCTGGGTTCAAGTTCAAACTGCGTTGTAGAAATTAATTTCTATCAGTTTTTTTGAGTTTTTCCTTGGATTTTTGCAAGATTAGTAGCATCAACTGAGTTGTGAAAACAGCTGGAAACCTCGTTTTTGATCATTTAAAATATATTGGTAGGATTGTGTCACATTGTCACATGAGGTGCCAAGACAGCTTGTGAGAAGCACAGGAATCGTGAAGTACAGTAGAATTAGTTTCTATTTCTCAGCTGGGAAACTGGATTTTTTTTTTTTTTTTAACATTTATGCAATTAAAAAGTGAGGATAGGAAAAGGAACACTTGGACTGTTTAGATATTTGTGCAATAGACTCTACACAAAAGTGACTTTGTTGGGCCTAACAGAACATATTATATATTTTTGTCTGTACATATACTTTAAGAAATCAGGACACCAAGAATCATACATACATGTATTATGTGTGTGCATGTATGCATACACCCACACATACACACACACGTGTTTTCATATATATATATATATATATATATATATATATATATACACTTTTGAACATAACCAATGTGGGAGTTTTTTTAGCTTGACCATGCGAAAACGTTACAAGAGCTTTTATTCCCCTTGCTTTTTTTTTTTCTTTTCTTCTAAATTGGGAGCTGGTAAGATTTGGAATGATACTGGCAATGAGGTTTTAAAAGAAAAGGAAAAAGGAAATAGAAAAAAGAGAAAGGAAAATGTCATTTTTGATGATGAGACACGCAATGTATCTCCTGACAAAAATGATGAATTTATGATGCAGAATGAAACATATTTTTGAACATGGCCAATATGGGAATTTGTTTTGCTTGACTATGCATATTCATCATGTTTTTCTTTTTCTTTTTCTTTATCTTTTTTTTTTCAAACGAGGTTTGAGGGAAAGAAAATAAATGTTATCCAATTGAAAAAAAGTTTAACAAGCAAAAAGGTCATTGAAACATTTAAGTATATAGAGAAATGAAGGTAAGGTAGTACAGAAGGAAAGAGACAAATGACAGCTTTCAGAGTTATATTGGTTAATTTATTAAACAAAATTAAGCTTTAAGTAATAAAGATTTTCAGTTTCATGTATAGTTTGGTTTTATGCTTTACTTTATATATGGAAATACTTATTTTATTTTGTTGCTATTAAATTCAGAATAAAAATAAATTAATTCCTAACCTTCCCACACCCAAAGAGGGGTGCCTTTGGAATAATAAAACATATTACTACATTAATTTGGGGTTACTAAGGAAAAAAGTTTGGGAGAGCAGTTTTATAGTATAGAAGCACTCAATGAATTCTGTGTTCTTTTTTCTCCTTCTTTTAAAGATGAAGATAATGTGCTTTAAACTTAGTCTAAGAAATTTATCCAAGGTCTCATTTCAGCCTTGACCACACTAGGATTTATGAGGCTTGTTGTTAGGTTATATTATCTACCTTAAATTTTGTTTTTAAAAAAAAAAAATTCAGTTCAAAGATTTTAGAAAAAATCTTGGGAGTCTACAGAATTACAAACTAACTTCTTTTTAAAAAATCAAAATAATATGAAGAGAGAGTTTGCAGCCTTTCAGGAATGTGTCCTCTTCTGCCAAGGTATATAATGCCTCCTTGGCAAGGAAAAACTGATGCTCTTTGAGCCTCACTCCCACCCCCCAGCCAGGAATTTAACAAAAATCTGCGGAGAATCTCCTAGCTAACATGAATCCTATTTTTATTTTTGGAGTGTGCGGTGAAGTGGAGGAGTTGTCTTATTCTGGTGCTGATTTGAGATTCTTGACCCCAGAGAACCAGTTTGGAATTAGAAAATTACCTTTTATTCTTGTAATAGGCACTGGGGACGCTAAGACAAAGGAGACCTAAGCATAATCCTTGACGTAAAGGCTCTTACATTCTGATCAAATAATTAGAAAAGGTTTTGTGGCAGATGTGACACTTCAGTCTTAAAACGAGGTAAGGTTTAAAAGAGGCAAAGAGGTAAGGAAGGAAAGCGTTTCCAGGAGTAAAGGTTATACTGGGTACAGGCAAGCAGGTAGTTGGAGAAATAATGCTGAGCAGTGGGGAAAAGTAAATGTCATGAGAAAACCTTTCACAGTGGGAAAAGCCCAAGTTTATTTTGGTAGAACTTTTACTACTCTATCTGGGAGCATGTCCCCTCCCACTTTGCAACCTTCCCACCCTCTGAGAAAATTACTACTTATAATATCCTGTAAGTTAACAATGATTTTCTTTGCAAGCCTATGCATATTTCACAAAAGTAAAGATGTAGAATTTTGTTGAAAAAGAAAAATTAAGGTAGATTCCAAAGAGAAGCATTTATGGGTAGCAATTGAATTGGATTTGAAATTGAAATCGAACTGAATTAGAATTTGCCTGACCTTGGAGAAGTAATTTCATTTTTTTTTTTGCTCCTCATCTTTCTCATCTGATGACCTTCTATCTCTAATTCATATGAATTTTTATGAGAAGGCTTTGAAAGCACAGCTTCCAATGAGCAGACTTCTCTTTAAGGTCTAGGTAGTTTATCAGTCAGCTAGATTTCCAGTATGAAAGATTCATTTTCTTGGTATTCTCCGAAGGTGTTTCTCAACCTGGCTCCTCCTGCAATTCTGCCTGAGAGAGAAAGAGAGAGAGAGAGAGAGAGAGAGAGAGAGAGAGAGAGAGAGAGAGA
>JAJPUD010005792.1:72241-96685 GCA_023553655.1 Myrmecobius fasciatus
TGTGTGTGTGTGTGTGTGTGTGTGTGTGTGTGTGTGTGTGTGTGTGTTTATGGGGTCATCAGATTCTCAGGACAATGTAAACTATTCTCTGCTGAGAAATTTGATTGTATAAAGTTCTCATCATCTTGGAGGGGATAGCCTTCAAAGTTTACCCTATATTTTCCTTGCAATATTCCTTAGTTTACATATTTAAAGACTGTGTTTCTCTTTCTTACCTGGTCTGGAAGTGCAAGGAGTACTCTCTGCTGCATCTCACTCTGGCAAAGCAATTTTGATATACTCTATATATGACCTGAGTCAGTTTTTGCTCTTCCTTAGGCAATCTAATGCTCTATCACTCCTAGGGGCTTATCATGTTGGTGTTGAATTTAGCATAATCCACTGCAGTTCAGAATCCCCAAGTATGAGACGTTCATCAAACTCAACTTTTTGGGAGCTGGGATTACAAGTATATACCACCACACTTAGGTTTTTTGTTTGTTTGTTTTTGGCATTGCAAGCATAGTGATGCAGTGACAAAACTAGGGGTATCCTCTTGCTGAAGCTGACCCCCTTGACCACTACTTCTGCCAGTCATCTTTTGAATTCTGCTAAGGATCGCTTGGAGAAGCTGTTGTTTTTCTAAGTTGTGCAGCAGGCATTTCCTTTGGAGATGTCAGTAATTTTGAGAATGGAATCAGCAAAGTGATTCCAAGACCTATTATTAATATATGTATATACAACTGGACACAAATCTCTCTGTGTTTATATACACACTATGATTTAAAGAATTTATTTATAAATCTATAGACACATTGACATCTTGTACATATCTATAAATTTTTTGTAAAATTTTGTCTGGCTTCTTAGTAGCATTTGTTTCTTAGTAGCTTGTGAGGATGGTTTAATATAGAGCCTTCTCATGAATTCCAGAGTGTGGTAAAGATTTAAGTTAACTGAAAATAAAATTGTTGTTGGTTTAATCCCATCGGTTAATATCACTAGCCAAAAAGAGGTCTATAAAGAGAACAGAAATAAATGGATTTAAAAAGAAAGATTTCATTAAAGTATTCTAACTATAAGACTTTTTAGTATTAAAGGAAATGCTTCTTTTGTTTACAAATAATGCAATCTAACGAATATGCATACTCATTTATCTGAAGTCTTCCCTAGAAAGTACCAGGAGTGTAACTTGGGGTGTGGTCCATCATTATCAAGATTTTAAATAAAATTCTAGTCTGTGATATTTACACTGTGGCTCTTTCATGTGTAACTTGTACAAGTGTGCTATAGTGAAAAGAATCCTAAATTTAGAACTGGGAGAAGGGGGTTCAAAATTTACCTTTGTCTCTTGTGACCTGTATGATCTTGGACAACTTACCTAATTTCTCTCAGGGTTAAACTAGATATAAACAATGTCTCCAACAATGTTCAGGATAGCTAGGTGATGCAGTGGATCAAGTCTGGAATCTGGAAGACCTGAGTTCAAATTTGGCCTCAGACATTTAACAGCCCTGGTCAAGTCACTTAACCTTGTTTGCCTGAATCCACTGTAGAAGGAAATGGCAAAGCATTCTAGTAACTTGCTAAGAAAAAGCCACGGACAGTGTGGTCCATGGAGCCATGAAGAGTCAGATACAATTGAATGACTGAACATCAGAATGTTCTTGACTGCCAGTATACATGACAAGATATGGGTCTACGTATTGCATCTTTCTAATATCTTGATAGAACCCCTGAAAGAATGGCCTTAATATTTTAGTTCTCTATTGAAGACAATGTACTTCTTTGAACTATAAGTTCAGTGATAAATGTTCATTAATTCAATGGAAATTTTTTTAAAAGCGTCAAATATGCCAGATATGTTTATGGCATTATGATAGACACTGGGGAGACAAGGAAAATGGAATGGCCTTATATTCTACAGAAGGGAAAGATGGTGATACAGACTAGATCCATTATTGTGTTACCACAGTGCACTGTGGTACTTAGAATCTACTTAGAAAGAGTGTAGCTTCCTTTTGATGTCTTTAAGAAATGCTTTTGGAATGAAACAATTTTTCTCCTAAGATTTAGTTACTGTGAAATAATACTTGTTATTTTTTTCTTAAATTATAGTGGAAAAGAAATTGTAAACCTAATAAACTTCCTAAAATATGTATTCTTATTATTTGGCATAGAAGATCTAGACCTAATCCTTAGGGGGTTATTATTATTATTATTTATTTTCCATAGAGTACTGAGAGACTCTGTGTGTGTGTGTGTGTGTGTGTGTGTGTGTGTGTTTGTATGTATGTAAGTGTTAACAATAAAAGGTCATTGTGGTGTGAAAAAGATAGAAGTCATTAGGGGACACAGTCATCTATTGCTTTTCAGCCTATAAAAGGACCTGCAACCAAATCTGGCACACCACCTGTTTTTGTATGATCAATGAGCTAAGAGACCCCATTCTTAGTTTTTGACTTGTATAAAAACAGGTAGTGGCTAGATTTGGCCTATAGGCTATAGCTTGCCTATTCCTGACCTAGATTCTGAATTTTCCAAGTAAGTGTGTGTATATGTGTGCATAACATATACTTTTTGGCTAATTGTGTTTACTTACAAGGCAAAAACACTGATTTTAAAGGCTATTTTTGTAACCAAGAGTAGGAGTATAAAATTGGGCTTAGTTTGAATTGCATATAATATTGTGACTTGGCTTCTAAACAGGATAAAAATAAAACCCAACCGAAGAGGTCATAGAAGCCAAGTTAAAAATGGTGGTGTTCTACTAATTTTAGAGTTAGAAAAAGAATTAAAGTATTCAAAGGATCTTTACTTAAAATATATAATGCCAAACAACAGTCTTGCCATATGCTTCTAGTACTTTAAATAGACCAGAGCATGGGGACACATTTTCACAGGAGGCTTTAATTAAGAATGTAAAATCTCCTTGAATATTACTATTATAAACCCTAAAGTGAATAAGGAATGCAAATGATTTGATTAAGCAATCAATCAACAAACATTATTGGCCATTTCCTACTTGTCTAACATTATGCTTAATGTTGGGGTTACAAAGAAAAAGTTTTGTGTTCCCTGGTTACATTCTAATTCTCTTCATGACCCCCATGGGCAACAGTACAACAGACCCTTTTATCCCTCGTTACCTTTCAAAGTCTGTCCAAGTTCATGTTATTTGTTTCTGTGTTGTTATCTACTCTTTGCATATTCTTCCACCTCTTTTCCTTTTGCCTTCAATTTTCCCCAATATTAGGGTCTTTTCAGTAAGTCACATTTTTTTCATTATAGAGCCAAAGTATTTAAGTTTTAGCTTCAGAATTTGAATTTCCAATGAATAACCTAAATTAATTTTAAGTATTGACTGATTTCATCCCCTTGCTGTTCTCTCAAAAGTCTTCTCTGGCACTAGATTTGAAAGTGTTGATTCTACAGTGTTCAGCTTTCCTTATAATCTTATAGCCATGCATTAATATTGGGGGAAAAAGTCATGCTTTTGACTACCTGGACCTTTTATTGGCAAGGTGATATCTCCGCTTTTTAGTATATTGTCTGGACTTGCCAATGCTTTTCTTTGAAGGAGCAAGCATCTTAATTTCATGGCTTCAATTACTGCAGTGATCTTTGAGCCCAAAAATATAAAATCTGACACTGCTTCTATTTCTTCTCCCTCTGTTTGCCAGTAAGTTGTTCTGTAGGCTATTACAGTCGCCGACCTTAGGGTTTTTTTTTTTTAATTTGATGTTGAGTTTCAAGCCAGCTTTTATACTCTCTTCTTTTATCCTCATAAAAAGACTTCTTAATTCCTTTTCACTTTCTGCCATCAAAATGGCATTATCTGAGGTTATTAATATTATTTCTTCCAGAAAACTTAATTTCAGCTTTTGATTTGCCAAACCTGACATTTCACAGGATGTATTTTGCATATAAGTTAAATAAATAAGATGAATTGCCATATTTTGTGATACACACAAAGACTTTAGTGTAATCTATGAAGCAGAAGTAATTTTTTTTGAACTATCTTGCTTTTTCCAAAATCTAGTGAATGTTGGCAATTTGGTCTTCAGTTCCTTTGCCTTTTTAAGAATTAGCCTGCTGATCTGGTAATCCTTGAGTTTTCACATATTGCTGAAGCCTAGCTTATAGAATCTTAAACTTAACGACATGTAAAACGACTGCAATTGTTTGGGAATTTGACATTACTTTTCTTTAGGATTGGAATATAAACTGTTCTTTTTTAATTCTGTGACCACTGTTGTATTTTCCAAATTTGCTAGCATTTTGAACGCACCACTTTAAAAGCTTTTAGGGTTTTAAATAAGTGAGTAAGAATTCTATCACCTCGACTAGCCTTATTACATTGAAGTCTTTTTTGTACAGTTCTTTGTATATTCTTGCCAACTCTTCTTAATCTCTTCTACTTCTATTAAATCCCTACTATTTTCATCTTTTAACATGCTCATTTTTGCACAAAACTTTCCCTTGATATCTTTAATTTTTTTTGAAAAGGCCTCTTGCCTTTCCCATTCTTTTGTCTCCTTTTATTTCTTTGCATTGCTCATTCATGAAAACTTTTTAATCTCTCTTGCTATTCTCTGGAATTCTGCATTCAGTTGCATATATCTTTCCCTTTCCCCTTTCCCTTTCCCTTTCCCTTTCCTTTTTTCCTCAGATATTTGTAAAGCTTCATCAGACAGCCATTTTGTTTTCTTTTTATTCTCTTTCTTTGGAATGCTTTTTTTTATTGATGCCACTTATACAGTATTGCAAACCTCTGGCTGTAGTTCTTCAAGCACTCTATCAACCAGATCTAATCACTTAAATCAATTCATTGCCTTCTCTTCATATTTAAAAGGGATGTTATTTAGGTTATACTTATATGGCTGGATGGTTTCTCCTACTTTCTTTAATTTAAATTTGAATTTTATAAAAAAAAAAAAAAGCCCATGCTCTTATTCACAGTCAGCTCAAGGTCTTGTTTTAATTGATTTTATAGAGCTTTTGCATCTTTGGCTGCAGAGTATACAATCAATCAATATGATTTTTATATTGACTGTCTGGTGATGTATATGGATAAAATTGCCTTTTAGGTTGTTGAAAAAGATTTATTTGTTCTGACAAATGAGTTATCTTGACAAGACTCTATTAGTTTCTGCCCTGATTCATTTTGTATGCAGGGTCAAACTTGGCTCTTATTCAAATTATCTTTTAATTTCCTACTTTAGCATTCCAATTCTCTATGATGAGTGTGACAAATTTTTTGGTATATTTCTAGATGATGTTGTAGGTATTCATATAACTGATTAACTTTGGCTTCTTCAGCATCAGTGATTGAAGCACAGACTTGAATTACTATTGTGTTAAATGGTTTGTTTTGGACAATGCTAGTTGATTAAGATAAGATACCTACTTATTGGGCCTTTTATCAAGTTTATCTTGGATATGGGAAATTGCTCCCTAAAACATTAATATTCTTCTGAGACTGCATGACTGTGAATCATAAAACACCATGAATAGTCCTGCAATATTTTCAGACCTGAGAAGTTCAGGAGTTATGTCCTTATCACTTACATCTCTGTGTTCTACTTTTGGGACAGAGATGACCATTTTTGGAGGGTCAGTTTGTGGCAGGAATTGTTGTAGCACAGTGGTGGTAGGGTCCTCATTGAGTATACTTTGCTATGATTTCCAAGTGAAAATTAGTTCTTCCTTCCATAAAAAAGGTCACCAGCATTTCAATCATTGATTCATTCATTCCAGTAATGGCTCCAGGTATTACAGGACCCAGATTATTCTATCTGGCTCCCACAATTCTCTCACCTTTTATTTAAATTGTATAGCTGGATAACAGTAATAGATGATATATTTCAACATAGCACAATGTGACAATATTATTTCTCATGTTATTTTTCGTAAGTCCTCTTCACATTAATAATCTCATCTTCCTACCTGTTGCAAATGATGGTCACTTTGTTGAACAAGATCCTCTATTGTCCTCATGAGAATTATAGCATATCACTTTCTTTTTCCTGAGATCCACTATTAAGAACATTTTTCATTGAGGATCCTAATTTGACTCCCCAATTTACTGCAACTTTGGGAATTGTTTTTGTGTTTGCTTTTAACTAGTACTTGTTCTTAAATGTGATATGACTAATTTTTATCTCTAAATGGAATCTTAATAACATCAAATTCCCATGAATGGAAGAAGGGATGCAGGCATTTTTTCAGTGTTATCTAGCCTTCATTTTGAGAAGCACAGAGCAGTCTGCTTTCTTCTGCTGCTTTCCTGGTGTTATTCCTATTTATGTCCTGGAGCACTCTTAATTGTCCCTATTTCTTGCTCATGCCATCCTTTATCAAATTGTCTGAAGGGATTATGTCTAAATCAGCAGTTAAGAGAAGGCCAAGCAAAAATAAATCCATTTTATTTTCTGCATATCTTCTCTATTTGCCTCCACTCAGGTCATTTGTATGCAGGAGTGAAGTCATTACTCTGATGAAAAGTGAAGTCAAATGGTTGCTGCTTCAGAGCAGTGGCAGATTGAATGGCTGACTCCTCTATTACAGAAAATACCAATTTCCATAACACTGAATGTACCAGAATCCTCTCTCTCCTGAAGTGTCATTGTAGCATGGGGGACCCCAGGCTCTCAAAGGCTGTGCCAACAGGACATAAGCTCTGGCTCTTGTTATCAAGCTTAAAAAGCCTTTGAATGTGTAGCTGAGAATGCTACTTTTGTCTCAGGGCCAGCCAATCTAAGTCTGGAGAAGCTAGTTACCAGAAAGTTTGGCGCTTCGTGATTAACTTTTTTGGGCACAGCTGTGCATTCGTTAAGTTATGGAGGGGTTATAATCTGCACAGGTGGAAGGACTACCCACAGAAATGACGTCCCGCATCTTTGGAGAACTGAAAAATGCCAGCACAGATCTTTGCAGAGATGCTCCCTGGTCACAGCCCTCCTCCGGTTCCCTGAGTGTGTCACTCAAAGCTTTGTCCTTAGCTCTCTTCTCTCTCCACTTGCTTCTTCTGTGTGCTTATCCGCTCTCATGAGGGCAATTATCTTCTTGTCAGTGATGAATGCTGCTCCCCCAGCTCTAATTGTCTGCTAGACATCTTTACCTGAATAATACACAGACTCCTTATCACCTGCACCTTAAACTTAACAAGAACTAAACTCATCATCTCCATAATCTCACCTGTAAAATGAGGTGATTATGCCAGAAGATCTCTGAAGTCCTTTACATTTCTAAATCTGTGATTTTATAATCTTAACCCCTACTCCTGTTTCTCCTTCTAATCCATTTTTTCCGATTTATTTCACTGCCTCTCTTCCCATTCTTTCCATACTGGCTGTGTGACCCTAAACATGTCACTTGATCTATATGGGATATTTTAAATACTGTTAATTTCAGAGAAGGTGCCAGTCTTTACCAGCATAAGTAGCTAGCATGTGTGTGTATCTATCTACCTATATAAAAATGTATACTTGTCTATCTTTAGAGTTTACAAAGTGCTATTATTATCTCCATTTCAATAGTAAGAAACAGACCAAGTTTAATTGCCTTACCTAGCTAGTGTTTATGGCAGAACTTGAATTCAGCTCTTTCTGAAGCTAGCCCTCTATCCACTATTGATTGCTTGATCATCACCATTCATCAACACACCACACCTGTGATTTTGTCCTCACTGTGCCTCTAAACTTCCTGATGATGATTATGGCTCATGGCCATATATCTTTTGATGGACACAACAGATGATCTACGTATCACTATTTGAGTAAGGGGCAGAATCATTTGCCTGATTGATGTTCCTGGATGTTTATTTTGTAAGATGGTCCTGTATGTTGTCATCTTTTCAAACAAGTTCCCTTACATGAGAATTAACATCTATATTGTGTTTTAACAGTTGCAAAATATTTAACATATATTATCTCAATTGATCCTCACAAACTCCATGAGATATAGGTACTCTTATTATCCCCATTTTACAGATGAGAAAATTGAGGTTGAGAGAAGATAAGTAACTTGCTAGTTCTCGGGGTTAGTCAGTTAGTAAGTCAGAATTTGAAACTTAGGTCTTTCAAACATCGTTTGATGCTTTAAGTTTTTAGCTCTTCCCTCCTGAGTTTTTTACACTGATATTCACAAGTGATATAGAAAAAATGCTTCCCTTTGCACTCAAAACCTTTAAATCATTGTTGTCTCTTTCCCTTTCCTCCTTTTATTGGACATCTGATTATAGGCAAAGTCCTTTCATTCTACTTCTGCTATATCTCTCAAATATGTTCCTTTCTTGGACCCACATGTGCAGAAATGTTTGTGGCAGCCCTTTTTGTATTGGCTAGAAACTGGAAACTGAATGGATGCCCATCAATTGGAGAGTGGCTGAATAAATTATGGTATATGAATGTTATGGAATATTATTGTTCTGTAAGAAATGACCAGCAGGATGATTTCAGAGAGGCCTGGAGAGACTTACATGAACTGATGTTAAGTGAAATAGCAGAACCAGGAGAACATTGTTCACATCAAGAAGACTATATGATGATCAGTTCTGATGGACATGGCTCTCATCAAAAATGAGATGATTCAGGCCAGTTCCAATGATTTTGTGATGAAGAGAGCCATGTACACCCAGAGACAGGCCTGTGGGAACTGAGTGTGGACCACAACATAGCATTTTTTTTTTTTTTTTTTTTTTTTTGCTGAGGCAATTGGGGTTAAGTGACTTGCCCAGGGTCACACAGCTAGGGAATGTTAAGTGTCTGAGACCAGATTTGAACTCAGGTCTTCCTGACTTCAGGGCTGGTGCTCTAACCACTGCGCCACCTAGCTGCCCCCTACATAGCATTTTTCATTCTTTTTGTTGTCGTTTGCTTGCATTTTGTTTTCTTTCTCGTTTCTTTCCTTTTTGATTTGATTTTTCTTCTGCAGCAAGATATTTGTGGAATATGTATAGAGGAATTGCACATGTTTAACATATTGAATCACTTGCCAACTGGGGGAAGAGAGTGGAACAAAGGGAGGGGAAAATTAGAACACAGGATTTTGTAGGGGTGAATGTCAAAAATTATCCATGTATATATTTTGAAAATAGAAAGCTTTAATTAAAAAAAAAGAAAGAGAAAACTGACCGAAAGATAGGCTAAATGACTTCTTCCATGTCACCCATGCCTCATCAGAAGGATTGAGCCCCAAGTTATCATGACTGTACCCAGAGCTATGTCCATGTTAACATATTGCCTCTCAAATAAGATTTTTAACTCTACTTGAAAAAATAGTTTAATGAGTTAAGAGAATGGGCTTCATGATATTTCCCATTTTCTCCTTACAAATGAAATGTTTATCTTAAGAACAGAGTATCTCTTTGGCAATGTATTGGTGCTCCCCTTTCAGATTTCACATGGAATTAAGTTTGAAGATTATATATACATACACACATATAAATGAATTATGGTTTTAATTTTTTTCTTTGCTTCAGATTGCTTTGGAGTAAATATAGAAATTGGTTCTCATATTTGTAAAACCAAATTTGCTTCCCATGACACAGAGCAGGCTTTACATTTCAGTTCAAAACTGAGATATATTTTAGAGATTTTATTAAAATGTGGATGTTATATAAATCATGTGTTTGTTAATTTTATTTTTGATAAATGATTTATTTTTGTTATATTAAAATTTGAGTTTAAAAAAATAAACTCTGTCTTGGAAAGGAAAAAAAAAAAGTTCCTTCCTCACTCCATACTGCTATCACTAACAGTTAGCCCTTTATCACCCAGATTATTGTCATTTTTCTCAAAATTTTTTTCTTGGCCCAAGCTTTTCTCTTTCAACTTCAGGTCATCATCATCAAGGTGAATATTCCTTCCATCTGTGTAGATTTGAATCCACCAACCTTTCATTCTGTATGACTTTTTAAAAAATACATTATTTAGATCTCCCTGAGAATATCTAACCACATTACTGGAGGGTTTTCCTCTGTATCTTTCCATAGGACATGTATATGAGTTCAGCACTCAGGCTCATCAGGTATCATTCCTCACTCTTGCTTCATGACTGGCCTGACTCCTCTGTTGATAAATTTCCTTAGGAGTATCCCTTATGCTACTTCTTAAGCTGAAGTCATTTTAGGAAATTTTTTTCAGCCTTATTAAGTGTAATATATATCTCTCAATTGTCTTTTGGATAATTTGCAACTTTGATTTTTTCAGAGATTGTGATGTTCTAGTATTTGCTACATATAATTTTTCCACATCATTTGGATTAATGCAGTTATCATTAATTTCTTTCTTACTCCTATTCAATTACAAACCTAACTCACTGTTAATCTCCAATGTCTGTATATTTATGGGTTAATTCAATGGACTCTATATCCAACTACTTGATATTTGGACAATAAGAATTTTTTATACATTTATGTTTTCTTATGGAGATTATCATGATGGCTGATTGCTCCTGAATAATTACAAATCTCATCTAGAAGTCCCTATTGGGTCTGTGACTTGTTATAATTGGCAAAATATCGTTCATAAGCAAAAGCATATGAAGGGCTTGAATTTGTATAGGCAATCTTTCTTTCATCTGGGCTGTATGTAGAACACTCCCCATGATAGTGGCACATATCTTTTTATCCCCATTTTATAACTTCTGTGCCCTATTTTATCCCTTACGTATGTTCACGATCAGAGGATATCGAATAGTTATCTCTATGATTATATTTAGCAATGGATTTTTAGGTATGTGGTAGGACTGAAAAATTATATAAAATTCTTTGTTGAAGATTGACTAAGGAGACTTCTGTTATCATCAAATAAATAGAAGAATTCCATATTTTTTGCTCCTTTCTGTCAATTTGGATGCTGTCAAAATCAGTTTTAAATGCCTGCCTTTTCTCTTTTAATTAAGATTTTCCTTAGAGGTGATAAGGTACAGTGAAAATGAGGACTAAGGTTCAATCCTGATTGTTATTTACTATGACATTGGGTGACTTATTTAAAGTTTCTGGAGTTCAGTTTTCTCACAAGTTAGTAAACAAACATCTATTAAGTCATTTCTCTGACAAAAAACAGTCTCTGCCATTCAAGGTACTTGCATTCTAATGAATGAAAAAACTAGTTCCTTGTGAAATGTTGTTCATCCTTCATTTCTGAAAAGGTTGAATGTAGCCAACCCTGACACTAAGGCTGATTCTGTATCTGCCAAACCAGATGCGTCAAACTCCAGTAGAAATATAATCAGATGGGCTGCATATTGACTTAGAAAACTAAAACTTTAACCTTATATGTATTGCATTTTAATTTTAGTAAATAGTTCCTACTAACATTTTAATCTGCTTCAGCTATACTTGGGAGTTTTGCTGGCTGGGAGTCAAACACTGTCCTGCTTCCAGTGGAGACTTTTTAAAAAAATAACCTGAATAGTCTTAACCTTTATAGCCTTTCCATTATTTATCTATCCCCAGAGCTTATGAAATTTTATGTGATTGCTTTACCTCTCATTTCCAAAGCATCTGGATGGTGTTTGTGGAGTCAGGAAGTCCCAAGTTAAAATTTGACTTCTGACACTATTTTTATGAGTCTAGAAAAGTTATTTAATCTCTGTTTGCCTCAGTTTCCTTAGCTATAAAATGGGGATAATAATAGGACTTCTCTTCCAGGAATATTGTTAAGATCTAATGAGATAATAATTGTAAAGAGCTTAGCACCTGGCACATTAGAACTATTTGTCAATAGTGACCCACTAAGTGCCTCGAACAGTGCTTATATATAGTACTATTCATCAGTAGTGAATAATATAATGTATATAATTAGGTACTAAATTATATCATATTCTGTGATACCAGCAGTGGCTGGAGTAAGCACAGAATAAATGACATTTGAATTAGTCTTGGCTTTCCAACTAGATCATGAGTTCCTGGAATACATGATATGTCTCTTACTATCAGAGAAAAGAGTATTGTCTGTAGAGTGAGAAGAGCTTGCAAGCTGACTTTGAAGACTGCCTCTGACAGAGCCTTGGTGCCTTTATCCGTAAGAAAGGGGTCGAGGTTAGGGACTGGACCAGTCATAGCATTACTATTGGAAAGCACTTAGGAAAGGAAATACCCTCTACAGATGCAGACCAGCACTTTTTCTGCAGCTTAGTCTCAGAGTTGTCTAGAGCACTGAAGGGCTAACTGGCTTGCCCAGGGTCACACTATCACATATGTCAATCAGAACTTGAATCCAGAACTTGAACTTTGAAGTCAGTTCTCTATCCACTGTAGCGTGCTGTCTCTGGAAGCTTGGGATAGTGATGATTGCAGGACCTTTTTTGTAATAAAAATAAAATGAGATGATGTGTTTACATGTATGTATATGATAACATGTAGCATGTATGTGTACACATGTCTTATATAAGACCATATCTCTACATGTGTCTAGGTGTATATAATATATAGTATGTCTACTATAAACATGTATAATATATTATATTTATATATAAACATATAAATGTATAAACATGTTTATGTGTATTATATTAATGCAATAATTAATAATTAACTTAACCAATTAATATAATACTATATAATAATAATTAATAATATTAATTTATACACATATACATCTTTGTGTACTTTTGTAAATAATATGATGCCATGCAAATGTCAGCTATTTTTGTTATTATAATGTGTAGCTTTATATATATTTATATATATATAGTATAATGTGTAACTTTTACACAAGTTAGCCTGAGAACAGCAATCCCAGGGTCAAGGTACTACATGGTTTCAGTACTTGCTCAGAGCCATAGTTCATAAATTCATAAATTCCCATTAATGAACTTATATATATATGTATATGTATATTAATATGTTTTTTTAACCACTAATCAAAGGACACATTTCAAATAATTGTTACCTAGAGTGCTTACAGCTTAAGTGACCTGCCCAGAGTCCCACAGCCAATATGTCACCATTGGGGCTTAAACCAGATTATCCTGGCTTGAAGGCTGGTTCTTTACCCATTAAACTGTGTTGCACATGTTTCTCCTTTTCTTACCTCCCTTTCCTTTTCCCTCCCTTGCTCTGACTCTGCCACCCCAGTCCTGTCTCTCTCTTTGCCTGCCTGCCTGCCTTTTATTAATAATAAGGAGTTTTCCTGCAGCTCTTAGATGTGCCTCTGTGCTGTTATACTTGTAACAGTGTTAAACAGGTCATTGTTAAGTCAATATATGATAGGAATAAATGTTTTGACTGGTTATCAAAATTCTGTTTAAGTATATGCTTAAATATTGTCCATTTATCTTTCTTTTTTTTTTCCCTGAGGCAATTGGGGTTAAGTGACTTGCCCAGGGTCACACAGCTGTTATGTGTCTGAGATCAGATTTGAACTCAGGTCCTCCTGACTTCAGGGCTGGTGCTCTATCCACTGCTCCACCTAGCTGCCCCCTGTCCATTTATCTTTTAACAAAGAAAACATTTAATCTCCATTATTGCAAGAAGGATTAACATACTCAGAAATTTATAGTCCACCCAGCCATTATGATTTTTAGAGCAGTTTATTTTTAATTAAATAACACTTGGACATTTTTTATGGTTCATTTTATTGAGGAGTTATAACTCCTAAAATCTTTGTGAAATGTATTTTTTCCCTTAAAATCTCAAACTTAGCTCTAGAGTACTTCTCCTTTTATTTTA
Source organism: Myrmecobius fasciatus (assembly GCA_023553655.1). Taxonomy (NCBI): domain Eukaryota; kingdom Metazoa; phylum Chordata; class Mammalia; order Dasyuromorphia; family Myrmecobiidae; genus Myrmecobius; species Myrmecobius fasciatus. The sequence goes on from JAJPUD010005792.1 coordinate 85,902, forward strand.
GTAAGTTAAATACCCACAATTCAATATATACTGAAGATGTGCCAATCTCTTAATATGTTCCCAATTCTACTTCCAAAATGAATATTAATAATTGGAATCAGTTTGAGAATATTATTTTAATAATTCTCAAGTCAAGTCAACAAGAATTTATTAAGTGATTATTATGTGCCAGGAACTGTACTAAGTACTGAAGATATGAATAAAAGGAAAAACAATATAAATGCTTAAAGTTAGAAGGTGAGGATTACTGTGTGAGGATAGCATCGTGAAGTTGGATTGCATTGATAATGGAGCGAAGGAAAATAAAGAAACCTGAGAAGGTGGCCAAGTTGTGAAGGACTTTAAAAGGAGAGAAGGAAGGAAAGTAGGAAGGAAGGAAGGAAGGAAGGAAGGAAGGAAGGAAGGAAGGAAGGAAGGAAGGAAGGAAGGGAAGAAAAAAAGGAGGGAAGGAAGAGAGGAAGGAAGAAAAGGGGAGGGAGGAAGGGAGAGGAAAAAATAAACAAGCATTTATTAAGCTTTCATTATGTGTTAGATTCTATGGTATGATTTTACAAATATTATCTCATGTGATCTTTATAATCAGGTTGTATAAATATTCCCATTTTACCATTGAAGAAACTGAAATAAAGATTAAGTGTCTGAGACTGAATTTGAATTTAAATTTTCTTGACTCTACTTCTAATATTCTATCCATTGTGCAATCTAGCTGACACTATAGTTAAAACAAAAAAGGGGAAATAAAACAAAAATATTTCAAAATGGATCTTTGAGGTAATAGGGAGCTGCTGCAATTCATTGAGTGGAACATGGGGGGGGTAACATAGTCAGACCTGTGCTTTAGGGAGATCATTTTGGTAGCTGGCTCAAAAATACATTGGAATGGGAAGAGATTTGAGGCAAGAAAACAAAACAAAACAAAAATGGACCTATTGAAATAGTTCAGATGTGAGATAATGAGGGTCTGCACCAAAGTAGTGTCAGTGTCAAAGGAGAGAAGGAGCATAAACAAGTGATGCTATGAAGATACAATTGAGATAATTTCAAAACATATTGGGTATGGTTGGGGTGGGTGAGGATAATATGTAGATTTTGATACTGTGTGATGAGGAGAATCCTTGATAGCAATAGGAACATTGGGGAAAAGGGAGAATTTTGAGAGAAAGATGATGAGCTTTATTTTGTACATTTTGACTTTGAGTATCTGTGGAGTATTACATTTGAGATGTCTAAAAGGTAATTGGTAAAATGGCATTAGAACTCAAGAAAGAGATTAGGGCTGGAGATACACATGTGTATTTACAGACATATACACATGTGTGCATGTATAAGTCATCTGCATATATTTATATATAATCCCTGTAAAGATGATTGATGAGTCCATAGGAGCTGATGGGATTGCCAAGTGATATAGAATATAGGGAAAAGAGAAGCAAGCCCAGGACAAATCCTTGGGGGATAATTAATTAGTAGGCATAATGTAGATGAAGATCCATTGAGGAGAGCTCAGATAGTTCATAAGTGAACTAGGAAAGCAGAATTTTATATAAACCCAGTGAGAAGGAGACAGGGTAATTAACAGTGTTAGGAACTGCATAGCAAAGAAGGAAATAGGCATTTATTAAATGCTTACTATGTACCAAGCGCTATGCTAAGTTCTGGGGATACAAATACAAGCAAAAATAAAGATAATTCATAGCCTAGAGGAAGACAGTTTGCCAAAAGGAACTGAAAAACAAGACCTAAGAGGTGAGGAGGTGGAAAGTACTCAGCTTGGTGGTCAGTGGTCTTGAAATCTAGAAAGTTGGGAATTGAGCTGGGAGGAGAATCAAGACAGGCCATATTGGACTCTTCCACAAAATTAAGACTTCAGGAGGAACTCACCAGTGGGAGAAGTGTGGTTGAACCTTGTGAAAGAATATTCCACGATGACTAGATGTAGGTGTAAGAAGAGTGTTCCAGGGCAAACAAGTCTCCTGGTAGAACAACCAGAAAGTCAGGATCAGAGTTGGGAGGAGAATGAATAAGAGTCAGGAAGGATGAGGACTGAGAAAAAGCTATTAAATTCATCAAATAAGAGATTATGTGAAACTTTAAATAATAGATTAAGAAAGAACAGTTGAATGATGAACAAGGGAGTCAGAATGCAGAAGGTTTCGATAAAAATGAGAGAAATAGAAGCACTTAGTGTGGATAGTTTTACCAAGGCATTTAGTGGAAAAGCAGTGGAGAGACAACAGTATGATTCTGTGGCACTTTTTTTTTCTGCAGACTTCCAATTGTAACTTTCAAAATTAATTTTAAACATGACATTGGAAGAAGATATTTTCATAACTTATTTTATTTGACCATCTATCTGCCTCAAAGCCTGATTCAAGGTTTGACCTTTAGAAAATTATATCATTTTATTCTCAGGCTATATTTTTGTTGGTCTGGAGTAAATGATATATTGAATGACTCATTTCATTAATTAGTACCAATCTCATCTTTGAAAATTGTTTTTAGGCTTTCTGATTTTTGAATGAGGGTGAGAATGCTAAGTTTTCCATGAAATCAGTTGTATTGATCTTGGAAACAAAAGATTAATCCAGAGAGCTCATAAAACAAACTCCTAGTCTAACTAGATGCAATAAGGTTGGAGTTTTATTTGTTTGTGCTGTGGTTTTTAGTGGAATGTGTAACCAAAAGAAATTGAGCATGGATTCTGGGCAGAATAAATTGCCTCATCTTATAGGGGTCACTTTGTATCTTGGCTCAGTAGGGACAACAAGGTCATTGCTAGTGAGGAATTAGAAAGAAAATGAAGGGTGGCATTGAAGGGACTTGAAAATGTCAGCTAAATTCAATTAGCTTTTTGGTTTTACATTTACTAGAGGTGAAGAGTTTGTTAATACGGAAAGAAAAACATCAAAACATGTTATTTTTGTGGAAGTGGTTGATTCTTATTCAGACTGAGTTTAAAATTGGATTTTTTCTTATTTAAACCCATCCTTTACAGATGACAGAAATGTATTCTATCTGGCTACTACTGTTGAGAGCAGAATTTTATCAGAACAAAAATTAAGCATCTTCAGTTGGTCAACAAATATTTATTAAGCTTTTACCATGTGTTAGGCACCGTGCTAAGCATTGGGAATACAAATACAAGCAAAAATATAAATATAATCCCTGCCCTCAAGGAGTTTACATTCTACGGGGAAACCTACAGATAAAAGGTAACTAAAAAGGAGGTGGGAGAGAAGATATCTAGAGAGTAGTCTACAAGAATGCAGCCTTGTGAGAAATGATGACATAGTTGGCTTGGATAATCTCCTTAAGTAGATTCTGGGATGAACCAATCGGAGGGAGGTGAACCCCAGGAGCAGAGGCTGTTTCTAAGGTGTGAATAGCAAAGCTGAAGTGCTCTTTGAGGATATAGATATAGATTTCTGAACCATAAAGGAAAAGTTCAGAGGATGAAGTCAGATGATAACCAGCCAATCACTTTTTGTTCTTGCCATTACCTGGACCCCCATCACACACTCGGGTGGTTTACAAAAAGCTATTTTAGGTTAAAGGCATATTTTGGGTTAACTTCTACTTTAAAAAACTACTCATCAATTCCTAACAATGTTTCTTTTACTATGCCATACATAAGATGTAAATTTAAAATAAAAGTAATTTAATTAAATAACATAGCAAACTAAGTTTCAGGGAAGACCCCTCAGTATACACAGGGCTATAATACTCTAACTTGCAACACCATTGTCTTATTCACTATTCTTCACACAATTCAAGCATCATCTTTTATGTCCCCCAGCTACTAGAGCCACATTCTGCAAATTAACTTGTATTTATGTATTTATTTAGGAAATACTTAAATGATGTAATTGCATTCCATGATTCCTAGGATCATTTCCAGCTCTGAATCTATGATCCTATGAAGTTAACATTCAGAATATTTTTTAGTTTAGCCACATAATCTAACTCCAATTTCACTTTCCAACTTTGTTATACTGTTTTCCAAATAAGTCCCCTGCTGTATTGAAAGTGGTCTTATTTGATGTTCTCTTGGAATACAGTCTGTAGAGTGTTGCTTTTGTGTCTCAGCTGTTATCCACTCTGTAGTGACCCCCAGACCTGAAATACATGGTATAGAGACTCATAAAATGATAAAAATACTTGTACCTCTGCCATGATGGGTTATTGTGAGGATCAGATGAATTATATATACAAATGAAATGTGCATTCATGTGTGTATACTAAATTTGGATCGCCTTGATTAACCTAGAAACTATTCTTAGGAACAGTTTTAAGGCCCAGTCCCCAAACTACTCAAAGCAGGAAGGTATCTGTACCATTACACGGAATCCTTAGAGTTTCTCAAAATGTTCAAAACCCTCTGCTTAAGATATTACTACTAGTTATAAGAACACATCCAATTGGATACATGACGTGTGCATGTGTAAAGTTACATCACAAATTAGGGGAACATTTTAAAAAATGACCTTTTAGATCTATTGATAGGGAAAGAATCCATAACTAAATAAGGGACAGGAGGATTTTATAAGATTAAATGGACAGTGTTGCTTATATAAGATTTAAAAGTTTCCATTTAAACAAAGCTAATGTAGTAAAAATTAGAAGGGAACCAGGTAACTGAAAACCAAACTTAGCAACAAGTTTCTCTGATAAAGTCTCATTTCCAAAATACACATGAATCTGAATTAAATTTTAAGACTAAAAGCCATTCTTCAGAAGGTAAATGATCAAAGGATATGAATAGGTAATTTTCAAAGGAAGAATTCCAAGCCATCAACAATGATATAGAGAATATTCTGAATCATTAAAATAGAAATGTAAACCAAAGCAACTTTGAACTTATACTTAGATCAACAAAGAAGACAAAAGAAGAAAAAATTAAATGCTGAACGCGCCATAGAAAAACAGGTACACGAGTGCATATTGGTAGAACTGTGAATTCGTCTGTCCATTTTGGAAGGCGATTTGGAACTGTATCCAGAAAGTTATTAAACTCCATACCCTTTGATCAAGGTACCATTACTAGGCCTATACTCCAAAGAAATTAAAGAAAAGTGGAAAGATCTATATGTACAAAAATATTTATAGCAGCTCTTTTTGTGATAGTCAAATGGAAACATAAAGAGCTGCCCTTCTGTTGGAGAGTGGTTGACTAGAATATGGTATGTGGATGTAATGGAATATTATTGTGCCATAGATGAAATAGTCAAGTTCAGGGGAAATTGGGAAGAAATGAAACAGAGGAGGAAGCAGAACTTGCAGAACAATCTATACAATGGTAACAATGTAGGGAAAAACAACTTGTAAAGTCCTCAGAACTATGATCAGTATAGTGGTAAAATAAGAGTGCTTAAGAATGAAACCGAAACATACCACTCACTTCCTGTATGAGAGGTGATTATTTTACCATACAGAAAGATACATACATTTTTGCACACTGCTGGTATAGGAATTTCTTTTGCCCGTGACTATGTCTTTTACTGAGAAAATTTTTTAAATGATCAATGAAAGGAAGGAAGGTAGTGAGAGGAAGAAATTAGTAAAAACAAAACAAAACAAACCCAAATCTTGTTAATTGAAAAATAAACAAGATAATAAAGAAATTACTGTCCAAATACTTACTGATCCAAACAAGCTGATTCTGAACTCCACAACTGCATTTAAGTGCCTTGCATTATTAATATTATAGTATCAGATATCAGGAGCCATATCTTGATTTCCAGGTATAATGATGTAAACTAACCAGGGAAATTTTTAGGAATCCAGGCTATCAAATTGCATGAAAAATCCAGCAAGTGTAACTAGAACTTGTCTTTTTAGGAGATGTGTTCTTATTTTTATTATCCTGTTTCCCAGAGATCCCCTATCTTGTCCTTTTTGGTCCTTCTGAACACAGGATATTAGGAGTATAGAATGAGAACTGAACAATGAAAGAATGGGATTTGACTTTTTGTTTTTCCAGAGCTTGGAGCTTTACTTTAAGGTTTTGTTTTGTTAGAAACTTTTACCCGTTCCAGATTTTTTGGTAGTTTTTGTAATGGAAGCTAGTGTTTAATGTTTTAGCTGAGTCACTCAACTCCTGTCATTTGAGATCTTGAAAGGAAACAGGCTTGGCTTTCACTTTGATGGAGCCATCACAGTTTATAAACCAAAAAAGAGCAAAACTGCTGATATTTAGGTTCTAAGCATGAAAACGCTTATTTACTGTTCATTGATAGATTTGCCAAAGTAAAGGGTGTATGTGTGTGTGTGCATGTTTGCATGTGTGTTTATATGTGCCTGTAAGTTTTTTCTTCTATGAAATGTCACAGTTCAGCAAATGCTATAGTTTGCTTAATGACCTGAAATAATTTCTGAAGCAAGAAGGCAGCAGATAACAGTAATGTTTCCTGAAAAAAAAGCATTGTGTGCTCTCTTAGGCCTGCCTTCCTTCCTTCCCTCCTTCCTTCCGTCCTTCCTTCCCTCCTTCCTTCCTTCCTTCCTTCCTTCCTTCCTTCCTTCCTTCCTTCCTTCCTTCCTTCCTTCCTTCCTTCCTTCCTTCCTTCCTTCCTTCCTTCCTTCCTTCTTTTTGTTAGCTCCATGTTGAGAGGTGAAAGGAGTAGAAATTAGATTGAGAACAGAGGATGCATTGGGCCAAAACAAAAGTGATTATATGAATGGATTTTTTTGCTAGATAGCAAAGTTCTTTCTTTCTTTTTTTTTTTAAAGCTTTTTATTTGCAAAACATATGCATGGATAATTTTTCAACACTGGCCCTTGAAAAGCTTTCTGTTACAAATTTTTCCCTTCTACCCCCCACCCCCTTCCCTAGATGGCAGGTTGTCTGATATATGTTAATTATTTTAAAATACTCTACAAATCGAATATGTGTATACATATTTATACAGTTATCTTGCCGTATAAGGAAAATCGGATCTACAGGAAAAAAAAATATATGAGAAGGGAAACATAATGCAAGCAAACATCAATAGAGATCATGAAAGTGTTATGTTGTGGTCCACATTTCACATCCCTCTCTCTGGGTGTATATGGCTTTCTTCACTGAACAGTTGGAAGTGGTTTGAAACATTTCATTGTTGAAGAGAGCCCTGTCTATCAGAGGTGATCATCATATAGTATTGTTGTTGCTGTGTATATTGATCTCCTGGTTCGGCTCGTTTCACTCAGCATCAGTTCATGCAAGTCTCTCCAGGCCTCTCTGAAATCGTCCTGCTGGTCATTTTTTTTTTTTAAAGCTTTTTATTTGTATGACATGTATATGGGTAGTTTCCCAACATTGATCTTTACAGAGCTTTCCATTACAAATTTTACCCCCAGTCCCCTCCCCTCCCCTAGATGGCAGGAAGTCCACTACATATTAATAATGTTGAAATGCTTGAGAAGTTATGCAAGAAAAATCCTATCTACAAGAAAAAAAAAGAATCAGAGAAAGGCAACACAATGCAAGCAAATGTCAATAGAGATCATGAAAATGTTACATTGTGGTCCATATTTCATATCCCTCTCTCTGGGTGTATATGGTTTTCTTCATTGAACAATTTAAACTGGTTTGAGACAATTCTTTGTTGCAGAGAGCCATGTCCATCAGAATTGATCATCATGTAATACTGTTGTTGCCGTGTATGATGATCTCCTGGTTCTGCTCGTTTCACTCAGCATCAGTTCATGCAAGTCCCTCCAGGCCTCTCTGAAATCATCCTGCTGGTCATTTCTTACAGAACAATAATGTTCCATAACATTCATATACCATAATTAATTCAGCCACTCTCCAATTGATGGGCATCCCTTCAGTTTCCAGTTTCTAGCCACTACAAAAAGGGCTGCCACAAACATTCTTGCACATGTGGGGCCCTTTCCTTCCTTTATGATCTCTTTGCGATATAAGCCCAATAGAAACACTACTGGGTCAAAGGGTATGCACAGTTTGATAGCTTTTTGAGCATAGTTCGAAATTGTTCTCCAGAATAGTTGGATCCGTTCACAGTTCCACCAACAATGTATCAGTGTCCTAGTTTTCCCACATCTCTCCCTGTCATCTAAGATGACAGGAAAAAATAATGATGAATTATGTTTTCCTGTCATTTTAGCCAATCTGACAGGTGTGTAGTGGTACCTCAGAGTTATCTTAATTTGCATTTCTCTGATCAATAGTGATTTGGAGAACCTTTTCATATGACTAGAAATAGTTTTAATTTCATCATCTGAAAATTGTCTGTTCATATCCTTTGACCATTTATCAATTGGAGATTGATTTCTTGAATTCTTATAAATATGAGACAATTATCTATATGTTTTAGAAATGAGGCCTTTATCAGAACCCTTAAATGTAAAGATGATTTCCCAATTTATTGCTTCCTTCCTAATCTTATCTGCATTAAGGTTTTTTTTTTTTTAAATTAAAGCTTTTTATTTGCATAACATATGTATGGGTAGTTCCTCAACATTGATCCTTACAAAGCTTTCCATTACAATTTTCCCCCCCATTCCCCTCCCCTCCCCTAGATGGCAGGAACTCCCCTACATGTTAATTATATTAAAATATCTGACAAGTCGAATATATGTATACATGTTTCCATACTTATCTTGCTGTGCAAGAACAATCATATCTACATGAACAAAAAAGATCTGATAAAGGAAACCCAATGCAAGCAATCATAAATATAGAGCATGAAAATGATATGTTGTAGTCCATATCTCATGTCCCTCTCTCTGGGTGTATATGGCTTTATTTACTGAATAATTGGAACTGATATGAGACATTTCATTGCTTTTTTTTTGTTTTGTTTTTGTTTTTGTTTTATTAAAGCTTTTTATTTGTATAACATATGTATGGGTAGTTCCCCAACAATGATCTTTACAAAGCTTTCCATTACATATTTTACCCCCAGTTCCCTCCCCTCCCCTAGATGGCAGGAAGTCCATTACATGTTAATAATGTTGAAATGCTTGAGAAGTTATGCAAGAAACATCCTATCTACAAGAAAAAAAAAAAGAATCAGAGAAAGGCAACACAATGCAAGCAAATGTCAATAGAGATCATGAAAATGTTACATTGTGGACCATATTTCATTTCCCTCTCTCTGGGTGTATATGGTTTTCTTCAGTGAACAATTGGAGCTGGTTTGAGACAATTCTTTGTTGCAGAGAGCCATGTCCATCAGAATTGATCATCATGTAATACTGTTGTTGCTGTGTATGATGATCTCCTGGTTCTGCTTGTTTCACTCAGCATCAGTTCATGCAAGTCCCTCCAGGCCTCTCTGAAATCGTCCTGCTGGTCGTTTCTTACAGAGCAATAATATTCCATAATATTCATATACCATAATTTATTCAGCCACTCTCCAATTGATGGGCATCCCTTCAGTTTCCAGTTTCTAGCCACTACAAAAAGGGCTGCCACAAACATTCTTGCACAGGTGGGTCCCTTTCCCTCCTCTAAGATCTCTTTGGGATATAGGCCCAGTAGAAACACTGCTGGGTCAAAGGGTATGCACAGTTTGACAACTTTTTGAGCATAGCTCCAAATTGCTCTCCAGAATGGTTGGATCCGTTCACAGTTCCACCAACAATGTATTAGTGTCCCAGTTTTCCCACATCCCCTCCAACATTCGTGATTATCTTTTCCTGTCATTTTAGCCAATCTGACAGGTGTGTAGTGGTACCTCAGAGTTGTCTTAATTTACTTTTCTCTGATCAATAGTGATTTGGAGCAACTTTTCATATGACTAGAATTGGTTTTAATTTCTTCATCTGAAAATTGTCTGTTCATATCCTTTGACCATTTATCTATTAGAGAGTGGCTTGAATTCTTATAAGTATGAGACAATTTTTTTTTTAAAATTAATACTTTTTATTTGCAAAACATATGTATGGGTAATTCTGCAACATTAACCCTTACAAAGCTTTCTGTTACAAATTTTCCCCCCCTATTCCCCACCCTTCCCCTAGATGGCAGGATATCCACTACATGTTAATTGTTAAAATACTTTACAAATCGAATATATGTATACATATTTCCACACATCCTTTTTGTGCAGGAAAAATTGTATCTACATGAAAGAATAATCAAATAAAGGAAATACAATGCAAGCAAACATCAATAGAGAGCATGAAAATGATATGTTGTGGTCCACATTTCACATCCCTCTCTCTGGGTGTATATGACTCTCTTCACAACAATTGGTACTGGTTTGAAGCATTTCATTATTGAAGAGAGCCATGTCCATCAGAACTGGTCATCATATAGTCTTGTTGTTGCCGTGTATAATGATCTCCTGGTTCTGCTCATTTCACTCAGTATCAGTTCATGCAAGTCTCTCCAGGCCTCTATGAAATCGTCCTGCTGGTCGTTTCTTACAGAACAATAATATTCCATAACATTCATATACCATAATTTATTCAGCCATTCTCCAATTGATGGGCATCCATTCAGTTTCCAGTTTCTAGCCACTACAAAAAGGGTTGCCACAAACATTCTTGCACATGTGGGGCCCTTTCCTTCTTTTATGATTTATTTGGGATACAAGCCCAATAGAAACACTGCTGGGACAAAGGGTATGCATAGTTTGATAACTTTTTGAGCATAGCTCCAAATTGCTCTCCGGAATGGCTGGATCCGTTCACAGTTCCACCAACAATGTATCAGTGTCCCAGTTTTCCCACATCCCCTCCAACATTCGTGATTATCTTTTCCTGTCATTTTAGCCAATCTGACAGGTGTGTAGTGGTACCTCAGAGTTGTCTTAATTTGCATTTCTCTGATCAAT
>JAJPUD010005792.1:97085-128842 GCA_023553655.1 Myrmecobius fasciatus
AGCCAATCTGACAGGTGTGTAGTGGTACCTCAGAGTTGTCTTAATTTGCATTTCTCTGATCAATGGTGATTTGGGGCACCTTTTCATATGACTATAAATAGTCAAATTATTTGTTCATATCCTTTGATCATTTATCAATTGGAGAATGGTTTGAATTCTTATAAATATGAGACAATTCTTTATATATTTTAGAGATGAGGCCTTTATGAGAACCCATAAATGTAAAGATGATTTCCTAATTTGTTGCTTCCCTCCTAATTTTGTCTGCATTCGTTTTGTTTGTACAAAACCTTTTTAACTTAATATAGTCAAAATTATCTATCTGGGGTTCAGTTAAGAGTTCCAAATCTTCTTTGGACATAAATTTATTCCATTTCCACAGGTCTGAGAGGTAAACTATCCTATGTTCCTCTACTTTGCTTATAATATCACTCTTTATATCTAAATCATGAACCCATGTAGATCTTATCTTGGTATTTGTTGTTAGGTGTGGGTCAAGCCCTAATTTCTTACATACTAGTTTCCAATTTTCCCAGCAGTTTTTGTCTAATAGTGAGTATTTATCCCCAAAGCTGGGGTCTTTGGGTTTATCAAACACTAGATTGTTATAGTTATTGCCTAGTTTGTCCTATGATTCTATCATATTCCACTGATCGACTACTCTGTTTCTTAGCCAGTACCAAATGGTTTTGATGACTGCTGCTTTATAATATGGTTTTACATCTGGTACAGCAAAGCCACCTTCATCAGCCTTTTTTTTTTTTTTTCCCCATTAATTCCCTTGAATTTCTTGACCTTTTGTTCTTCCAGATGAAGATAGCAAAGTTCTTGATATGTGTGAGTCATTTTAAAAACAAGCTAATAGAGAAGGAAAACTTTGAGCATCATGAAGTTTTGTATGAGGGCATTTGCAGAGCTTGATTTTATTCTCTGGACCAAAAAAACCAGCTAATTTCATCTGCCTGGCATTAATGCATTACACAAAACAGATGCTTAATGCAAGTTTGTTGAATGTTGAATACTGCCAGACTGGGCTGTCATCCTGTGTCATCCAAGCAGGAGGAAATCATTGAGTTGTTTTCATCATGGATTTGAACATAGATTTTTTAAAAAATGACTTTGGTAGATTCAGTTCAAGAAAAATTAATTCACAAGGGTTCTGATAAAGGTCTCATCTCTAAAATATATAGAGAATTGTCTCATTTATAAGAATTCAAGCCATTCTCCAATCGATAAATGGTCAAAGCATAGAACAGACATTTATCAGAGGATGAAATTAAAACTATTTGTAGTCATATGAAAAGGTGCTCCAAATCACTATTGATCAGAGAAATGCAAATTAAGACAACTCTGAGGTACCACTACACACCTGTCAGATTGGCTAAAATGACAGGAAAAAATAATCACGAATGTTGGAGGGGATGTGGGGAGGCTGGGACACTGATGCATTGTTGGTGGAGCTGTGAACGGATCCAGCCATTCTGGAGAGCAATTTGGAACTATGCTCAAAAAGTTGTCAAACTGTGCATCCCTTTGACCCAGCAGTGTTTCTATTGGGCTTATATCCCAAAGAAATCATAAAGGAAGGAAAGGGCCACACATGTGTAAGAATGTTTGTGGCAGCCCTTTTTGTAGTGGCTAGAAACTGAATGGATGCCCATTAATTGGAAAATGGCTGAATACATGATGGTATATGAATGTTATGGAAAATTATTGTTCTGTAAGAAACGACCAGCAGGACGATTTCAGAGAGGCCTGGAGAGACTTGCATGAGTTGATGCTGAGTGAAATCAGCAGAACCAGGAGATTATTGTACACAGCAACAACAAGACTCTATGATGACCAGTTCTCATGGACATGGCTCTCTTCAACAATGAAATGCTTCAAACCAGTTCCAATTGTTCACTGAAGAAAGCCATATACACCCAGAGAGAGGGATGTGAAATGAGGACCACAACATCACATTTTCATGCTCTCTATTGATGTTTGCTTGCATTGTGTTTCCTTTATCTGATTTTTCTTTCTTGTAGATATGATTTTTCTTGCACAGCAAGATAAGTGTGGAAATATGCATACATATGTTTGATTTGTCAAGTATTTTAACATAATTAACATGTAGTGGACATCCTACCATCTAGGGGAGGGGATGGGACTGGGGGTAAAATTTGTAACGGAAAGCTTTGTAACGATCAATGCTGAGGAACTACCCATACATATGTTATACAAATAAAAATTAAAAAAAAATTAATTCACAGTGTATACATGGAAGATATTGTGTTGGGGGGATTGCTTTTTGTTTTCATTTGGATCTGTGATAGCAAATGCCTGATGGGCACCTCCTCTGGTACTTAAAAGTCTTAGAGAATTTCCTAAAGCATAGGAACAGCCAGCATGTATGAGACAAAACTTGACCCCAGTACTTCCGATTCAGAGGCAGCTCTTTAACCATTAAATTAGGCTGTCTCTGATACTATGAGTTAAAAAGTTAAAAACCAGATACGATCATTGTCTTCAAGAACCTTGCAATCTTTTTTTAAAAAAAATTCAATTTATAAGAGTTATGTTTACATCAAGCAAAGCAAAATCTTCCAAAAATATGTCTCTGAGTCCCTCATCTCTCAGAAACTGGGTAGAATGATTCATAATCAGAAAGACCTTACTTTCTACTATTATTATAGTATAAAAATTCTCAATGTGAGAAGCTTGGGCTTGAGAAAAAGAAATAAGAAGTTCTCCTTTTCTAAAGATCTTTCCCCTCTTTGATGGCTCAAAGAGTTGAGAGTCTTTGGAGGAAACTGCCTTTAAGCCTTGCTTTTTGAGAGACTCTGAAAATATGCTAAAGTAAAAACAAAACAAAACTATTTTGCTTGTGCTTTGCATGGTGAAAGATTATAAAAGTCTGAGCTAAGGGACAGCTTAGTAGAGATCCCCAAGTTTTTGCGATAAAAGAACAATCTCATCTGAGGGAATCTATAAAACTTGAAGCAAAATGTAATCAATTCAGCTAAAGGATCCGCAGATTTCTATGCTTTCTTGCAGTATGAAATTGTAATTGGTATGCGTTCCATTTGTAAGCAGGATCACAATATTAACATAATTTTCCTTGACAAATCATTATTTAATGCCAGTTGTAGGAAACCCAGGCAGGATTACAAAGATGAAGTATAGCTCCTCATTCAAGGAACTTTACTAGTAGAGAGAGAATATAAATAATGTTTTCAAGCAATGATACAGGTGTAAACATGCTCATCAGTATCCTGGACATGTATAGGTAGTACTCGTGTTTTGCACTTAACATTTTTATTTAAATCTTTATCTAGTAGGCACTGGACTTATTTTGTTTCCAGCCTAATTTGTATGACTGTAATATAAATCCATCTCTGTCTTTAGTTGGGACCAAACCAAAAGTAGTCCAGATGCATGAATAGCTCTGCTGTTTTTGAGTCATTCATTAATTGTAATAAATATCTAAATGTCTCCTATAAGCATGGACTGTTGTATAATCTAGTAGGGAAGACAAGATATGTATAAAAATAATTACAACACAGGCTAGAATGTTTTAAAATGCTTTTGAGTTTGAGGGAGGAAAAGATTGCTTCTAACCAGAGCATTGTGGAAAGATACAGCTTTTGAGCTAATCCTTGAAAAATGAGTAAGAATTATGTAAGATGAGATGGCAGGGTGGTATTAAAAGGCATAACAGATGGACTAAACTACATAAATCAAATCCAAGGAAAGAAAGCGCAGGACTTAGCTGGGCAAGTCATTGTTTCATGTGGAACGTTCTGCTTCCAAAGGAGAGTAGTGAGAGATAAGGCTAGAAAGATAAATGGAGGACAAATTCTAGAAGGAACTCATTGATCTCTCAACAACCAATCTGTCCCTCATTGATAAATGAAGAAAACACAATTGAAATTCAAGTCAATGATCTTTTATTCTGCAATTATACTGTAGCCACATGTATTATTTATTTATTCACACATGGATACATATTAATTATATGTGTACATTATGTATGTGTATGGAGAGAGAGACAGAGAAAGAAAGAGAGAAAGGGAGGAAGAGAAGAAGGAAAGGAGAGAGAGAGAGAGGGAGAGAAGAAGGAAAGGAGAGAGAGAGAAAGACAGAGAGAGAGAGGCCACTTGACTTCAAATGTTGCTTCTGACAAATCCTGGTTTTGTGACCCTAGACAAATTACATTTCTCAGTGCTCTGGGCAATTCCCTAAAACTCTTAAATTGCAGAGAAAATGCTGACTTATATTGGTAGAGTTTTCTCTTCTGGCAATTCCCTAAACCAATGAAATCACAGTTCTAGTTGCAGTCCCTATATTTATTTATATCTCTATTGGAAGTAGAGTTAGTGCTGAGTCTACTTTCTGGGATTTAACCAAGCAGACATGATTGAGTATTATAAGTGATCAGAGAGAGAATCGGGTCTTTTCAAATCTCTTTGTGGGCTCTCCAGCTCTCTAAATGTCCACCCTGGCCTAGAGCTTTGGCCTAGGTATAGATAAGAGAATATGTAGTTACTTCCATGGATATATGATCTTATCAATATGGATACTTCCTCCCACAGTTCAGATCACAATGGATCCATGCCTTCTCATCCTGTGCTATTTTTGTTCATGTTTCCTCATATATCTTACACAGAGGGAGGTCTACCCAAAATGCTGGGAGCCATCCTTGTATTATGGTCTCCTTTAATTATGAGGCTACAAATACACCATGTGGTCTTTCTATCTTTCATCTTTCACTCTTGCTCTGTGATTCTACTTTTCTGATTATGTATCTCTTCTATACTACTTTTTGTGTCTAGTTCATCACTGATTACTTGGTACAGTTTATTAATTTTTACCAAGATGCTTCACATTTTTTCTTTGGATGGCAAACATTTTTTATTCTTAGTAGACACTGTGATGTTCTTTGACTCACAAAACAGTATCAGTGGGAAAATATTATTATTAGTAAGCTGTGATTTTGTTTAATGGAGAAACTTGTTCTTATTGAAAGCTCCACAGACATTCTTTGATATGATCTTGTCCATTTTTGCTTCAGTTCTGTATTAAGCTCAGTGTCCTTTTGCGTTGTCTGTTTCATGTACTTTTATATGAATTCAGTGAACTCTTTGCCAACTGCCTGCTTTTTCATCTCTTCAAAATCTTTATGAGAATATCTACTGATTGGAGGAATTATTTTTTCCTTTTTCTTTTTTTTTATTAAGGCTTTTTATTTACAAAACATATGCATGGGTAATTTTTCAACATTGATCTTTGCAATGTTCCAAATTTTCCCTTCCTTCCCCCTAGTCCCTTCCCTAAATGGGAAGTAATTCAATATATGTTAAATATGTTAAAATATATGTTAAATCCAATATATGCATACATATTTATACAGTTATCTTACTGCACAAGAAAAATCGGATCAAGATGGAAAAAAAACTGAGAAAGAAAACAAAATGCAATCAAACATAACAGAAAGAGTGAAAATGCTATGTTGTGGTCCATACTCAGTTCCCAAAATCCTCTCTCTGGGTGTAGATACCTGTCTTCATCACAAGACTATTGGAAGTGATCTTAATCATCTTATTATTGGAAAGAGCTATGTCCTTCAGAACTGATCATCATATAATCTTGTTGTTGCCCTGTTCAATGATCTCCTGGTTCTGCTCATTTCACTTAGCGTCAGCTCATGTAAGTCTCCCCAGGTCTCTCTAAAATCATTCTGCTGTTCGTTTCTTATAAAACAGTAATATTGTTTAGAGGAATTTTTGATGAAGGTATGAGAATGGAAGAGGTAGGCTTTTGCAAAATGATATCCTATAGCACAAGACATCTGAAGTTGTACAACTGATTGAAAGGTACAAAAGATGTTTGGTTGCCACTGTAATGGAGACCCTTTTGAAGCCAAATAAAAGAACTTATCTTGAAATAGATATTGGGTTCCTGCAGGTACTCTTGTCTGCAGATGGCATTATGTTGATTGTATGGAATTTTGAAATACTACAGAACCTTCTGAACAAGATCCATAATCCTTCAAAAGAACACTTCACATAAATTAGGATTTTCAACCTTTTTTTTTAGGCTTCATATTCACATTGGCTTTCAATAAATTTTCCTATGCCCTCATTCAATCTGAAAGGACATTTATTTTAGATTTTACTATGCATATATAAATACAAAATAGAATAGATTATTTTTTATAAAGAAAACATTTTACATATAATATTTTTATAGTTCTAAAAATAAAACATTTTTAGTTTCATAAAGTTTTTAAAATGTTTATCAGAACATAAAAATAAATGAGGGTGGATCTTTCATTCTGTTTCTTAACAACCAGTGATTTTTATCCTTGGTTTGGTTTTTGAAAGAGATGCCAGCAAATCATGGTCAGCCTCATGGATTGTGTTGAAAATCCTGATTAACAGAGATAAGTTGTGATAAACAAAGGTAAAAGCCGTATCAGCACACTTAGAAAGCATGAGATATATTCTTCCATGAAATACATAAACATTTGGGGGCAGCTAGGTGGTGTAGTAGGTAGAGCACCAGCCCTGAAGTTAGGAGGACCTGAGTTCAAATCTGGTCTCAGACACTTAACATTCCCTTGCTGTGTGACCCTGGGCAAGTCACTTAACCTCAATTGCCTCAGCAAAAAGCGAAAAAAAAAAAAAAAGAAATACATAAACATTTGAAATCAGGATTTTGGCTATTGCAGAAATTAGTTGGCTCTTTTTTGTAAGGTTATCAATAATATTTTCTAGCTTAATATGAGAAAGATTTCATATCCAAATCTCATTCATTTGATTTTGGCCAGAAATTTAGCCAGAAATTCTTCCTACTTTTACACATTATAGATACAAAAGTATCTATAAAGATAATGTTCTCACCCTTTCCCACTTAGTTACTTCCACCTCCTCTTCCTCTTCCTCCTTTACTTCTTCCTCCTCTTTCTATTCATTCTTCTTCATGATTTTTCTCTTCAGTATACAATTTTTTTTTTTACAGTGCCACTATTACTTTGGACATATTTCAGTAAGATAACATTGTTATTTGTCAAATATTCTCTGTGCCCTCCTTAACAAGTTTCTAATATTCTACTGAGGTTATGTATGTCTTAGATTGGGAATCTCTGAAATAGATGAAGAGTGTGATGTTTCCAATAGTAGATATTAGTAACATTTGCTGGGACACAGTGTTGAGTCTCTGGCGTGGGGTATCCAAAATAAAAGTCCAAAAGGAAATTATGGAGTGTAATTGCTTCCTTTTCTAGATTGTACCCCCCCTAGTTTTAGTAAATCCAATTCCTGAGTCTTCCCCATATATATATCAGTGATTCAAGGATCCATGACTTTATTGCTGTTGCTCCCTTCTTCTACCAGTGAAGCTCACAATTCTATAGTTCTCAGGAAAAGACATTCATGATTTGGTATTAGTGAAAATACTTATTATCTACTGGTCAATTTTCTGGAGAGGAACCTCTCCAAACTTATCTGGGTTGGTTTTAGGTTCATTGACACAAAGACTGTCTCCAGGTTCCTACTCAAAGCTTGTTTAGTTTGTTAGGATCTGCCACAAGTACTGGATAGTACAACCTTGGGAGATCTCAAGGTCATCTCTGCTTCAAGATAAACCATCAAGGTTGGGTTTTGTTGAAAAGAGACTTTCTCTTAAAGATTTTATTTTTATTCTCCCATAAATCTTTCCAGTAAGCCAATCAGGTAATAAACACTTTTAAAGCACCCACTATGTGCTGAGCTTTATGCTAAGTCCTGGGAATACAAAGAAGGTCAAAAGAAAGCCCCCTGCTTTAGAAGCTCACCAACTAATGAGAGAAATAACATATAAAACTACAGAAGAAGAATTAAAGGGGATTGGAAAAGGCTTCTTGTAGAAAGTATGATTTTGCTGAGACTTGAAATAAGTCAGAGAAACCAGGAGATAAATGGTGATAAGGCACTTCCAGGCATGGGAGATTGCCAGTGAAAATGCCCTAATCTTGAAATGGAGTGTCTTGTGGGAAGAACAGAAAGGTGTTTTTTTTTTTTTTTTTTTTTTAATCTCTGAAATAGTGTAGTTCAAAGAATGCTCAACTTTCTTGACTTTGCAAATTGAATAACAGACAAGAATAATCAGACTTGAGTTGGTGCTTTTGGTATTGTTCTATATCATTTTCATTTACTTCAGAGATCTCCAAACTCACCACTTCCTTAACTATTCAGTTTCGATGAATTAAGAAGGAATCCTTATTAATACTTGTTTTCATCATTGCATTGATTTAGTTGTGTCTGAATCTTTGTGACCTCATTTGGGATTTTCTGGGGTGGTTTTGCCTTTACCTTCTCAGCTTATTTTACAGATAAGGAACTGAGGCAAATGGGGTTAAATACACCTCTGTGTCTCTGTTTCCTCATTTTTAAAATGAGGAAGTTGGACTGGATAGCCTCTAAGATCTCTTTCAGCTCTTGATCTATGATCCTATGATCTTAATAAAAGTGAAACCTGTCTATGTAATTGTGTTTCTGGGAAATACTGAGTGCATTGGGTTCTCTAATCAGTATGCTTTATAGCCAGACTGACGGAAGCATATACCAGTAATTGCCAGTCTCAAAAATATTAGTGTTTCCAGAACTGACCTGGCAGTTCAAGTGATTTGATAAGAATCTTTTTTTTTTTTTTCATGGGCAGCAAGAAGGTGAGTTGAAGAGTGGTTTGTACTATATATACTTTTAGCTGGTCCCCCTGAATCTATATTCTGAATCTATAAATACCAATGCTAGACTGCAAACTTGCTTGAACATTGTTTTTAATCACACTATGCTTTTTCCTAGGAAAATGAATAAATATCTCATTATCTTTGAATAATTGTACAACCTTTGTCAAATAATTCTTGTAGAGTTCTTCCCAATTATAGCATATCATTATACATGGCTTTTTCAGACTTTGTGGTAGTAACTGGGTCTTAACAGAAAAGTCAGTTATATTGATGAGAGCACCCTAATGAATAGAATAGTGAGTGGTACAAACACTGGGTTTGTCATTAGTTCTTAATTCTAGCTTTGCCCTTCATTAGCTGTGTGAGCTAATCATAATCTCTCTGCATCTTAGACTTTTTAGCTGTATTTTAGAACTATAATTTTAGATGCATAAGGAACTTCCGAGGTTATTTAGGATTTCCTTCTCAGTTTATGTTTTAGGCCTAGAAAGATTAATGACTGCTCCAAGGTTACAACAGGCAATAAATGGTTGACTTGAGATTTGAATTCAAGTCCTAATATTTCAAATTACTTGTTGTTTCCACTATACCTTGATGGTGGGAAGGGATTAGATAATCTCTCTTTCCTTCTAATTGAAAGTTGTATGGCATCTGTGTGGATTAAGAAAGAATGATGTTAATTTGATGAATTGCCATCCACAGTGTTTTTTGCTTTGTTTTTCCCTTCTCCCTCCCTAGATTCTTATTTTTAGTGTCCTACAGCTATGTCATCATTTCACAAGATTTAGAACTTTACATTTTTAACTCTTTTCCTCACCTACTCATTAGCTATTTGATTCTTTTTAAAACAGATTTCTTGGCTGAAGAAATAGAAATTAATTTGAGCATGTGTTGATTGAGAATTTTCTAGGGAAAGTCAAACTAAAAATAGTTCCAAGTGAAACATGAAAGTCAACATGCAGAACTTTGGTTCTTCTAAAAGAGATATGCTTTATAGGATTGATCATAATTCTAGAGGAAAAACCTCAGAAACCATTTACTATAACTTCCTCATTTTATAAAGATGAGGAAACTGACAGGGAGGGGGTGGGTAAGTGACTTCCTAAGGTCATCTGGGGTAATAAGTGGCAGAAGCAAAATAGTAATTAAACACATTTTTAGTTTTAAGTTCCTTGAGGGTAAGGACTGACTGCCTCTGTTCTTTTTGTATAGCCCCTTCAATGCCTAGTGCAGTGAATTGCATGTGGTGCTTTCTCAATCAGTATTTGTTAAATGAATACAGAAATATTAAAGGAAAAATGAGAGCTCCTATGGATGCTATCATCTTTAAAATCCTGACAGCTTCTTGGAGAGATGGCAATTTCCATGTCAGTTAATTGCAATAATGCTTTTGACCCTGCTAACTTTCTTAGTTTGACTTTTATTGTGTTTTCAAGCATGAAGTAAACTCAGAGTTTCTGTAACAATTTCTCTCAGTCTAACAAGAAATTGTCTCAGGAGAATAGGAAGTAGTCTACCATCTGGTCATAATTGAGTGCCATTTTTTCCTCTTCTCCCATTCAGGGATAATATGATTATTTTGATCTGAATGGCTTTAAAATAACCTGTATTTCAGTAGCCAGAACATGAGACTACATTCTAAAGAGCTTTAGAGGACTTTTCCCTCTGTTATTGTCTCTTTATATGAAAGAGTCAGGATGGCAAAAGGAATGAAGTACTAAACTTAGAGTCAGGGAGACCAGGATTCAAATTTTATCTTAGATTATTTCTAGCTATGACATCTTGGGCAAGTGACGATCTCTGTGTTTATCATATATTTTCCTAGGATGTGTCTACTAAGTCATTAGATGGGTTACCCTCTATGTTGGTAAAAAGCATTCTCATGATGCTTTTTTGAAAAATCATGTACTACAGTGAATTGTCAGCCATATTTTGGGCCTGATCTTTTAACAATTTATTTGGGAAAATGTAGAAATCTGTGATCTAATGGTCTGTGTAAGGTAAACTCAATAGTATGTAAGTATGTAAGTAAAAAATAGTATTTATTTCTTCAGCTTAATTTCTGCCTTAGAATTAATTAGAATCTGCCCTCGCTTGTCATGAGAAAAATAAGGGCCGTGAACTCCTCAATATTTGGCTTAGTCTGGTGTGTTGGTTGCTGGCCTCTTTTTAAGTAACACAATAGAAATCGTTAAATGTTATGTGACCTCCATATTCATCCCTTTTGGGATGAATAATTAGGACTTAGTTTGTGTCCTGGATGCTTTTGGTGTCTAGAAATAACTCTGGATGCTTCCCCAGTGGAGTTGGTGAGAAATTCAATCTTCTTTCTTTTCAGATCATTTATAATGTTTTAGAAGACAATATAACCAGTCAGAAATACTGGACCCAGGATTCACCTTTGAATTAAAAGTGGTTCAATACAGAAGCTATTGTCTGAAAAATTAATAAAAATATTGATGCTATTTCTACCACTTCTTTCCTTTGTGTATGTCACATACCATATTAAATTATATACTATATACAAATAATATTATTGTTTCTTGAATTTCTTTTCCCTACTTGGTGGCTTTAGTAATAGAATAATTGGCAGGATATCTTTTCAAATGCTTAATGTCCCACAGTTGCTTATATTTTTTCCTTACCAGAAAATCTTATATTTTTATATTTCTGTGGTCTTTAGGGTATTTATATAGTAGCATTTGGTTAGTTTAAATTGTTTCAGTTGAATTACATTGGAGACATATTTTGCCAAAAGAGTGAAAATGACTATATGTTGAAATATACACACACAGAAAATATTCAAATGGAAATGTTCACGAAAAATAAACTTTAAAATATTTCTGAACCCATGCCAAAAAGAAAAGTTCTGATGACCAAGGTTGAAGTAATTTCTAGAATATTTACTTTATATTTGCTTATATTTTGCTTAGCTGAGGTAACTAACTGGGTTGGTTGGTTGAATAAACAAAGGAAGAAAAATGCTTACTGTGTGCCAAGATCTAGAAATACAAATAGAAATAGAGCTATCATTTAAGTTTGTTACAAGAGGGAGAAGGACCCATATGTGTGAAAATATTTGTAGCAACTCTTTTTGTGGTGGCATAGAATTGGGAAGGGAGTAGATGCCCATCAATTGGGGAATGACTAAGTTATAGTATATGAAAGTAATGGAATATTATTTTTCTATAAAAATGATGAACAAGCTGATTTTCAAAAGGCCTGGAAAGATTTACATGAACTGATGCTGAGTGAAACAAGCAGAATCAGCAATGCACTGTACACAGTAACAACAAGATAATATGATGATCTACTATGACGTTCTTGGTTCTTCTCAGTGGTACAGTGAGTGATCCAAGGCAATCCTAATAAACTTTGGATGGAAAATGCCATCTGCATCCAGAGAGAGAACTATGGAGAATTAGTGTAAATCAACACATGCTATATTCACTTTTTCCCCCTTTTCCTTCTGTTTTATTTTTCTCTCATGTTTTTTCCCTTTTGTTTTGATTTTTCTCTCCTAACATAATTCATAAAGAAATGTTTTAAAAAAAGAATTTACATGTAGAACAGAAAAGTGCTATGAAACTCCAAATAATCTTATATTTTGGTAATATTTTTGCCTTTTTATTAGAAAAGATGTGGAAAAGAGCAGCTAAGTGGCGCAGTGGATAGAGCACCAGCCCTGAAGTCAGGAGGGCCTGAGTTCAAATTTGATCTCAGATATGTAACAGCTGTGTGACCCTGGGCAAGTCACTTAACCCCAATTGCCTCAGCAAAAAAAAAAGAAAAGATGTGGAGAAACAGAAAGGATAGTATAGAGGGGTAATGTTCTTTTCTCAAAAAGCTGCACTAGTAATTTAAGTCTGTTACCACAAGGGGGGGCATCATGCCATGGGTATGTGTTCTAATATGTTTTGCCTCACTCATTCCAAGTTCATCGTTAAATTTAATAATACCTTTTCCCATACTTTCTTTATCTAAAAATTCATATCTTGAACAAGACTCTTTAAACAATATTAGCTATCAAATTAGTACATACTTTTAGAATATCCTTTAAAGTCAAGAAAATCCAAGATAATCACTTAAAAAACAATTTTTTTCATTCTGTTTTGTTATTTAAACTTCATCATATACTGGGACCATGATTAGAATGCTGGCCATTTTAAGTCATGGCTTGTGTTTTGCTCTTGGGATTTTAGGCTCACGTCACTGAAGCCCCTTTGGGGAATTTTCATCAACCAGTTCAATCCTCTCATTGTACACGTGAAAAAATTGAGACCCACAGAGCTCAAGTGATTTTAATGTCACACTTAATATTCCTTTTTTGCCTTTTCTCTTCCCAACTCTATTATTCTGCCTTCTTTATTGTGATAACATGCCATGACTGGGTCAGTACAACCCACAAAACATACAAAAGTTTGACTCAATTAGTACACTGTAAAAATTTGAAGCTAGTTCTGAGAAATTCTTTATAGCTCCATCCATACACATACATACACACATACACACACACATCCATATAATACAAATCAATATTATAGAATTAACATGTTAATGGAGGCTACCTACTAGAGGCTAGAGGCTTGGTTTAGAATTGGGAATATCCCAAATACCACCACAGACTTAGTGCATGTGTCAATTTCATTATCATTGTGGACATCCCTAGAAAGTATACTGTCAAGGTAAGTGGACTCATCCACAGCACTCAAAACTTCCTCATTTCCTGTAACTGATGGTTCCACATATGGATGGTGTTGATGCTGGCTGATAGAGTACCTGTGTTTTCTTGGTGTTAATTCTTGGCAAGTCACCTACATCTTAATTTTTCTGTCTGAAACGTTAGGGGTTGGAGTTAGTAATCTCTAATTTCCTTTCCAGTTCTAAGTCTGTGTTTCTTGTGTTCTTACACATAGAAATAGTCACTGATTATATTCTGTTTCTCAATGATTGGTTCTCTTGTATGTCACTTCAAACTCTGTCCCAAACAAAAACCTTTAGTTTCTTCCTAAGCGGGTAGATAGTACAATGGTTAAAGTTAAACTTGGAGTCAGAAAGACTTGGATTCAAATCCTACCTTCTAGCCATGTGACCATAAACAAGTTATTTCACCTCTTTTAGTTCCCTTTTACTCTCTTATGTAGTTTATATAACATTTATCAATACATGTCTGCTTCCATCTAAATCTGCCTGAAATGTTTTGCCAACCATTTCCATTGTAGAAATCAGTTTGATCAAGTCTACAAAGATTTTCTTCAGCATCCTAGTCAGTCAGTCTATATGTATTTAGTAATAAGTACTGGGGATACCAAGAAAGACCAGGATAGACCTTATATTCAAGGAACTTACATTTTCATGAAAGTGACAATATGAAAAGAACTACGTTCCTACAAGTTATATACATTCCTACAAGATAAACTCAAAAGAGCAAGCCATTTTCAAAGGTGTAAATGTTTACACTGAAAACCTAATATACTGACTCTCATGAGCTGGTGTAAGCTGGTTTCAGCCATCTCTGGGCAGAGTGAATGGCATTTGCAGAGTTAAGAAAGAATAATATATTTTTGAGGAACCACTGAGTAGGTTCATTTTCCTAACTGTAGGTTATATAAAAGGGGAGCATCAAGAGAAACCTAGAAATATAGATTGGAACTTAATTATGGACATTCTGGAATATTAGACTAAGGGAATATATTAGTGGTTTTTGAAGAGGGAAGTGACCTTCAAAATAGCACTTTATAAAGATTAATCTGGTAGGGGCACACATGATGGATTTTAGAGGAGAAGACTAGGGTGATAGTATAGGGATGAGATACCATCTTGTACTTGAGTGTAAATTGAAAGAAGGTAGCAGATTCTTCAGGAGGCACTTTAAGCACATTTTTCCCAAATGCTGTTATACTTCATCTAGTCCATGCTGAAATCTGAGTTGCCTTTCTGTTTTTTTTTTTTTCAGAAACTCATAAATTTTTTTAATGATTTATGTTTTATGAAAAGATATATGTATAAACTCTGATTTTCTTTCCTGAATAGGATTACCATTATCTTATCTCAGAATCCATAGCAGTATGTAAATTCCTTTCACTGTTATCCTTGTTATGATTCAGATGTACTTTCAAAATCAGCTAGCCTTTGTGGGGGGGGGAGCTCCATGTTTCAAATAACTGGCCATTCTTGGGACTTCAGTCTGCCTCTCACAATACCCAAACAATTATACAATATATCTCCATGCTCACTTCTATCTTAAAAATTGTCAGGGCATATTAAAAAGCAACTTCTCAAAATGGTCACCATAAAATAATACAAAATTTTAAAGGCTTTGTCTTTTTCTTTCCAATTCTGCTCTGTGGTTGGATCAAAGGGCTTTGCATTACAGAAGTCTACCTTATCAACTTGTTTTGTTTTGTGTGTGTGTGTGTGTGTGTGTGTGTGCGTGTGTATAGAGGAAGTAAAAACATATTTGTTATATGAAAGATTTAAGAATTCTGATCAATGAAATAATCAGCCTTGATTATAGAGTACTATTGAAGAAAGATTCTGTCCACTTCATAACAGAGATGGACTAATATGAAGAATGAGAGAAGCATTTTTGGATGTGGACAATATATATATAATGGGATTCATATTTCTTATTCTTTCTATTCCACATCTATTTTTCCTTCCACTCTCCTTTCTTCTTTCCTTCCTTATGTCTTTCCCTTCTCACGCCCCAGTCCATCTCCTTCTCCCTCTCCTTTGTTTCTTAGAAGGTAAGATAGAAAAAAAAGCTTGATTTTTTAATTTTTTAAAATCAATTTTTCAATTGACCATCAATATTTGTTTTGAGTCCCACATTACACATCTTAATTATGTGACTCTGGCCTAGTAAATCACTTAAATTCTCAATGCTCTAGATCATTGATATCAGACTCAATTAGTAGATTACTAAACTACATACAAAGCTCTCTGTAGGCTGCATATTGACTTAGTTTTTAAATGCAATATAATCTATGTTTTAAAATATTTTTTCAAAAATATTTTCCAATTACATTTTAATCTGGATTGAGTTACACTCTGAAGTACTGTGGACTGTATACACTTATCCAGTGTTAGTTACCTGTGCTCTAGATAATTTGCTAAGACTACAGTTGCAGAACAAGTTGTTGACCTGCATGGAAATTTCCTCATCTGAAAGTTCCCTTTACCAGTGAAAGTACAAATTTAATGCTTAGTCTTTCTTCCTATTTCACTTTTAATGGAGGCAACTAGAAAAACCTTAATTTAAGTTCCTCCTCTAATTATGTAGCCTTAGGCAAGTCATAACTTCTCAATGACTGAGGCTCAGACTACAAATTGCTGCAGTTTCAGTATTAGCATTGGGAGAGGGAGCATCCCTACACATGGTTCCCCAGTTTCTCTTCAAAGCTTCTTATACTTACAATGTCACAGGTTTGGGGTTCCCCATCAATCCCTCCAAAAGGTTAAAAACTAAAAGTATATTTCCTATTCTTAGATGAAGTGACACTTTTCTTGTATGTGTGTCTTTCAAAAGAAACCCCAAAAAACAAAATACCTCACATTCCAAAACATATTGAATATATGTCAATATTGTTTTTACCCTAAGCTTGCATGATATTTAAAAATATTGCTTGTAGTTAAGCACTATAGTTTTAATTTAATAATATTTTAATGGTATAGATCAATGCTTAAAAGAAAAATAGATAAAATAGATACTTGTATCAATGAATGCCATTCTGGTGATGGAAGTGACTTAATTAGTACAAAACAATAAAAGATGAAGAATGAGATAAAGAGAAAGAGTGAAATAATTTAAAGATTTCTGGATTTGAAATTCAAAAAATGCTATTTGTTTTAGTACTTTAAAAATGGTTTTAGGCTATATTATGCAATTCACTTTTTACATATTTCCATGAGTCATATTATTAGAGAAAAATCAGAACAAAAGGGGAAAAAAACCACAAGAAATAAAAAAAGACAGAAGGGGAAAAAAAAAGTGAAAATAATATGCTTCTTTCTTCATTCTGTCTCCATAGCTCTCTCTCTGGATGTGGATAGCATTTCCCATTCAGAGTTTATTGGAATTGCCTTAGATCATTGAATTGCTGACAAGAACTAAATCTATTATAGTTGATCATCACACAATCTTGTTGTTGTGAATGGTATTCTGGTTCTGCTTGCTTCACTCAGCATCAGTTTATGTAAGCCTTTCCAGGCTTTTCTGAAATCAGCCTGTTCATCATTTGTTCTAGAACAATAATATGGAATGCCATTTTAAAAAAAAAATTATTTTTTTTATTTGCAAAACATATCTATGGGTAATTCTTCAACATTAACCCTTACATAGCTTTCTGTTACAAATTGGAATGCCATTTTTATTGTGTGACTTTGAACAAATTTCTGGACTGCTCTGTAGCTCAGTTTTTTAATTTTTTAAAGTGAGGAGTGTTAGAATAGGTATTCAGTTCATTCATTGAAAAGATAAGGAATAAGATTCCTTCTAGTTCTGAGTTTTGTGATCTGTTCTCTTCCTTTACTCTCTTTATAAAGAGTCTCTTGACATTTTATGTTTGGTAGGGCCATATACAGAAATTAGTTCACTTGAAAATAACCAAATTGGGCTTACTTGATTAAATAAAGAAAACAATGTTAGAAAATTTATAAAACTAATTAAATTAATTTAGAAAAACTTATTGGTTTGGATAGTGGAGAAACAAGATAAAGAAAGTAATTTTTTTTTTAAATTTGGTGATAATATTTTTTCAATTATATTGTTCATAAGCCAGTTTTAAATTTGGGAAACTTAAAAATTAATCTTGACCTCTCTGTATTTGAAATCACTTTTTCCAAAAAAAGTGGTTTTTTAAAAAAATTTACCATAGATATTTCCTAGTGTTCTGTCCTTGACCAGAGAAATTTCTCTTGTAAAGATACATTTGAAATGTGGACCACAACATAACATTTTCATGCTTTCTATTGATGTTTGCTTGCATTGTTACCCTTCTCAGAATTTTTTTTTCTTGTAGATCTGAATTCTTTTGCACAGCAAGATAACTGTAAAAATATGTATACATATATTCGATTTGTCAGTGTATTTTAACATAATTAACATGTAGTGGACTTCCTGCCATCTAGGGGAATGGTGGGGACTAGGGGGGAAAATTTGTAACAGAAAGCTTTGTAAGGGTCAATGTTCAAAGGATTACCCATACATATGTTTTGCAAATAAAAAGCTTTAATAAAAAAAAAAGAAAAAGAAACATTTAAGTAACTATAAGTAATTAACCCAGTCACTGCTTATCAGTATGTGCCACATTCAGCAGCCATATTCTATCCTTCTTTTCCTCTTTACTTAACAAAAAGAGTATTTTTAATCATCTCTTCTTTGGAATCAGTGTTGATAATTTCATTTAATCTAATGAGTTCAGTTTTCAAAGTAATTAACAGTGATTAAAAATGATTAACAATCCTACATTTGGATTTTCCTTGCATTTTGCAAGTCCTAATTGCCTTTTGGTTTTTATGTATGTATATATGTATGTATTTTTAATGTGGTTTGGCCTCATCACATAATTTGATACTTTGTACAAAGATAGTACTTCTCCAAAGTGTAATCAAACATTTTTCTGATAATCTGCATTTCTTAAATATTATCATTATGAAGAAGGGCAAAAGGGGATTTATTGCCTGTCCACCTTGGAAACTCAAGTGAACTAAAATTTCTGGTTTATTTCATAGAAATAATTCTTTGTGTATTTATGGTTTACTTTGGGCATAAATATAGCATTACCTATGAACAGAAAGAAAAAAGAAAAGAGAAAAGGAAAAAAAACAAGGATTAGGATTATCTATACTAAAATGAATGTAAACTCCTACTCTTAGCAGTAAATATGTATTTGTGAGCTTTTCCTAGAAAGTGCTGCTATGTGTTAAATTTTACCCATTGGGAATTAATGAGAGTGCATCAAATAGAAATTGATGGAAGGACTTTATAGGTAATGGTAAAGGTGATGATTTTGGTTTGACAAATATGAATTTGCCTGCAGTTTCTCTTATCTGCGACATATTTTAATAAACTTTTCCTCAAGGACAGATTTACTTCTATGAAAATTTCTTTTGCAGTAGCAAATGTGCTAAAAGTCTCCAGAACCTATCATAAAAATGTATGATCTAGTTTGGAATATGGTCTAGTTTTGCCTACTTTGGATATTATCTGGTTTATCAGTGCCATATCTGTGCTCCATGATTGTCAATTCCTTACTTTGTTATTTCTTATTTAAAGTTTTCAGTTTGAGTCAACTTCCCTCAGTTCATCTCAGTAAAATTATTTTTCTTTCCTTTCTGAGCATGATATGGTCAGTCTACTTTTATTATTTACTGCTGGAAGCTTAAAACCAGCATAGCTAAATGGTTTAAAGAACTTAGGGAGCTTTGGGAATGGATACCTACCTGAATCTATTACTCTTCTGAGAGGCTGGAATTACAGGGATCATTTCTAGTTGTATCCTAATTCCTGTCATTTACTAGTGACTTTAGGGAAACTTTTCTATTTTAAAAAAAAAAAAAGTTTGCTCCATTTGCTCTTCAGATGAAATGGTATGAAATGCAATAAAATGGCATCCATTTTGTGACTGATAAAAATTACTTTAGAGAAAAGCACTAAAATGATATATTTGTAATCTAATAATTTTCTTTTTCTTTTAGACAAAATCTATTGGCTGTGGCTTTGAATTTTTATACTGTGGTGTTTTGTAGTTGATTAGAATTTGAGCCTTTGGAAATAAAGTAGTGAATTTAATTGTTATTGCCAAGGAAGGTGTCTGATAGATGAAAAAGCTAATGTACACCTATTCTAATTTGAGAAAATACCAAAAGCTTCTTCTGTTGATGCCTATTTCTGGTAAAATTTTGTCCATTGGCAACGAGGCAACACTGGAGTATTGTTATGGAAAGGATTCCTTGAATTATTTTTGAAGGGGAGAATTTTGTTTTTAAATAAAAATAAAGCAGACTATATGGCCCCTTCTGCCGTCAATGAATTCTAGCAGAAATTTTCTAAAGGGTACAGATGCTTTGATAAAAACAAAAAAAGGAGATAGATTTCTGTCTCATTGCAGAATGTAATGATAGGAAAGCTTACTAGTTTTGGTAAATAGCATGAAAAAAAGAAGAGAAAATCAAATCACAAGTCTGGTTGCCTAATGGTTAGAGTGCTTTGATTAGAGTCAATTCCAGAATAATTTCAGATACTTATTATCTTTGTAACTCTGGACAAATCACTTCCCTTTTGTTTGACTCATTCTCTTCATGTATAAAATGGAGATAATAATAGCACCTACCTCTTAGGATCAACTGAGATAACATATGTAAAGTGATTTGCTAAAGCATTTTAAAGAGCTATTGTGGGGGATATTAGCATCATCCCATACCAGAAAATAAATATTTATGTTTCTGTTAAATGAAAAGAAAAAGAAAAGTAGGCAATGTGATGTAATGGAAAGAGTGCTAATTGCAGAGATCAGAGGACTTGGATTCCAAGAAAAGCTGCTACATATTTTTGTATGACTTTAGTAAAGGTGTTTCATGTTTCCAAGCCTCAGTTTCCTCTTTTATAAAATGAAGGAAATTGGACTTAATGATCTATGAATCGACTTTTGATCCTATAATCTTTTATGTATTATAGTATTGAATACCATGTTCTCATCTTTTATACTTCATTGTAACTCCCGTATTTCTTTCCAACCTCTTTCAAGTTATATGTTAAGCCATCTGGTTGACTAGGGAACTGAACTACAGATCAACAGACCTGCCTCTAACTAGCTACACATATTGGATATGTCATTGGGTATTGCCTTCTCTAGTCTCCAATATCCCATCTAAAAAATGAAAGGGTTACACCAGAAAATCAGTTTGAATGAATGAATAAGAAAGAAATAAACCGTTTATTAAGTGCCCACAATGTGTAAAAATCTGAGCTAATACTGGGATGCTAATAGAAAATTAAGAAAGACTTTTCTTTGGAGGCATTCAAATTCTAATGACAGAGACAACATGTATGAAGATTTCAGATGCAAATTAGATGGAAAGGTACCTTGGCTCTACGTGGGCTCATTCACAAAGCAGATGGTGTGTCACTTCTATTGATAAAATAATGATGATTTTTGTTGATGAACCATTTAACAATGCTAAAGATTTTGGTGGCAAAAGCTTTCTTTTCTGGGTTTTCAGTAGGTGTCACTGGAAGTACCATAGAAGCATTTGCCATAGGTGTTAATTTCCAGGAAAAAAGTGTGAATAATATGCTAGTAAACTATTAAATGGAACTGTGCTAAGTGATAAGGGTCTTGCATGGTGGGTGTGGTGGGTAGAGAGAAACTGATAAAATTGAACAAGCAGGGAGAATCTCTATTAGATCAGTTTAACTCTGTGGGTTTTACTCTCTGAGGAGGTCATCTCCTCAGAAATCCAAATTATGTCAAACTCCAGAGATCCAGTCTCTGTGGAGGTTGTAGGCAGTCTAACCTTGCTATGCTCTCTCAGAAATTCCAGTCATGTCCCTGAGATTAAATTTTTTTCCTATAAATCTACTTACAACCCATGCCATGCTTTGGGGCAGTCTGCCTAGTGGTGCTTTTCCTCTCATCTCTCCCCATCCCATGTAGTATCTTCCCTAACCCTACTGTGCTTTTCAACACCACTTTTCCTTTTTATAGTTAACTCTTTAGGGTGCTTGCCAGCTAAGGACATGCCCCAGCCTTATGGGGTGTTTCCTTCCTCCTGAGTAATTGTGAATTCCACTAAGAAATTTGTCTTTTAAATGCTCTTCCAACCCTATTTCATATTTACTGTTCCTGGTGTCTATTATACCTCTTATTTTCTCTGTAACCTCTTCCCTAAATAAATCTACCTTTGGTCAAAGAGAATGGCCATTGTAAATTCTTCACATGACTGAACCCTAACATTTGGTGCCTACCATCATCTGGTGACTACATCAGCCATATCACTAAGCACAGTATTAAACCTCACAGAATAGTTACATATCTGTTTTGGGCTGTTTAATATTAGCTTTAAATTACAGACTTTAGAATGGTTTGAATGTTTGTAATTTTAGTCAAGTGTACAATTGTTTTCATTTTGTTATCTTGTAGTTTTTTCTTTGAAGTATATCTCAGATTGTTAAGAACTACTCAACCTTTTTTATTATAACAGCAAAATGAATTTTTACAGGAACAAATATGCTAATAGCCTCTCCAGAGACTTTTAAGTATGGTTTCAGTTTTTGCATTCACTTCTATGAACAGGTTACCTTAAATTTTTTTCTTTTTTAACTGAGGTTTTAAAAGAGTCTGTGTTAACCTAATGCCTGGTGCAGTTTTAATTAACATCCTGCATTAACTTCAACAATTTTTAATTGAGTTTTTACTGTGTGCCTATCTACCTATGATAAAATACTTTATTTTCCACAAATGATTGTATAATGGGGCCACAGTGGGAGGGATGAGAAAATCTACAAAGATTTAATTTAGTACAATTCAATTCAATTCTTTAATCATCTGAAGATTTCATCCTTTCAGATGATTTAGAACTAGGTGATGAAAATGGGGTAGATAAGTGAAGGGGAACAACACTAAGAATCAGTACTTACAGGATCAGAAAGGCTAGTAATAATAGGGAGTGTGCAGAAGGAACATTAAATTTTTGCCAAGCAAATATGGTAATGTGAGGCTCTTTACTTGGTATATACCTCAATTCCTTTATTTCTCATGTTAGAGAATAAAGGCAGTATTGCCTAATAAATAAAGTGCTGGATTTAGACAGGAAAACCCATATTTGAATTCTATCCTAGCAGAGTCACAGTAAGTATTTCTTGACTTGGGTAAAAAATAATTATGGGAGAAGAGTAGTACTGCATCTGACCCTTCTCTCCCAGGGGGTTAGTTTGTGTGGGAGGAGGCAGTCTTGGGAAAGGTGTACCATGGTAACTGTACTCACGGAGGGCCAAAGCTTGGAAGAATATAAATTTCATAGTAGCCATAGGGAAGAAGAAAGAGCTCCACTTTCCTTGTTAGTGCCCAGAGACGAAACCCCATTTGCCCTGTGCTGGTTATAGGAAGCTCAGACATTTACTAGTTCATATAGTCACTTAACTTTTATTAGCCTCAGTTTTCTTTTCTGTAAAATGGGAATAGTGATACCTGTGGTACTTAGCTCACATCATTTTTGTGAGACTCAAATGAGATAATCAGTTTGTACAGCATTTTACAAATCTCAAAGTATATCAGTGTCAGTTTTCATTATTGTTATTATTTAGTTGCAGACCGTGGCAGTAAGGATAGGGGAAAGAGGACAGATAGCAGGAGGTAAGCACATTGGTCTTGGATGGAGAAAACCTTTTGAAATTAGCAGTAAAATCACAGTCTGATTTTTGTCTTGTCAGCAATGGGGGCAGGGCAGGAATAAAGGAGAAGGGAGTAAAGGGCAGCCCTAAAATAGGGAAAAGCCAAATCTGGTACCCCCCTGCTGTATGATCTAGGAAAAATCACTCAACCCCTCTGATTTTTAATATTTGTAAAGTGAGGTTGTAAAGTCTTAGGTCTTTTCCAACTCTAAGATTTAATGGCTCTATCATCTCCTAGGAGTATGCTTCATTGACTTAGTAGCAACTGCGAGCGAGAAGTGCTATTTTCAGACCACAGCGGTGCCTAACACAGCATTGGGCTTTATTTTGTCAGCAGATTATTCCAGGGTCACAGTTGTAAGAAACATTCCTGCAGAGCTTTATCTTTGGGAGGCTTAAATCTGATTGCTTGCATTATAGAGCTAATGCCTCCTGTTTGTCTGTTTCTTGCAGATCCTTAGGAAGCTGATTTCAGAGAGGTCGACAGCATGGCTAGCTCAGCCAGAGAGCACCTGCTTTTTGTGCGGAGGCGCAACCCCCAGATGCGCTACACACTGAGTCCAGAGAACCTTCAGAGTCTCGCCTCTCAGGGCTCCATGCCCGAGAACATGAACCTTCAGAGGGCCAATAGTGACACTGACCTGGTGACTTCGGAAAGCCGCTCCAGCCTGACTGCAAGCATGTATGAATACACCCTGGGCCAAGCCCAGAACCTCATTATCTTCTGGGACATTAAAGAAGAAGTGGACCCTACTGACTGGATTGGACTTTATCATATAGGTGAGTCATATGGAGTGGAATTATGTACTGTTTGAATGTGTGGATGGATAGGTGAGTAGAGTACCATCTGTATTTTTTTCTTTGACATTTTAACATTTTCAAAATAATTTGAATTTCTAAAAAAATATGAAATATGCATGTTCTTTTTACATTTATATTTTTAAGCAAATTGAAAAGTGTGATTAAGCAAAGTTTTGAAGATTTTATATGAGTCTTCTCTAGGGTCATACTATTTGAAAATGAATTGTTATTTTTGGTGTTAAATTTCAACCTTAGACAATTCCCAAAGAAAACATTTCACAGACAGAAAATGACTATTTTACACACCCTGTTCTATCTCCTTAAGATTATAGTCATTTGATAGACTATATTCTTACATAGGGATTTGATTTAGATGATGATACATATTTAAACTGTACAAAAATGATATCTTATTTCAAATCAGTTCTAAAGGAGTAAAAGAATGGCTGGATGAAGATATATTTATTAAATATGGTGTCCCAAGCATAGTAGTTAATTTTAAGGAACTAAATAAAAATGTTCTATGGAATGAATATGTAATAGTTTTTAAGGCTTACTCTTCTAAAAACAAACCATGACTACCATAAAGAACTCAAGGCTTATTATTCTTATCCAGAATTCTTAGATTATATTCTAGAAGAAGAAAACCATTCTCATAGCAAATGAAGTAGAAGTAGTGAAATCAATGTTCATAAAAATGTACTAGTCAGTCACTACAAAAGCAGGTGATTCTAAGACTCTGCCCTCAGGGTAAGGCAGTAGCAGGCCTATGAACCTAGAACAGAGAAAGAAAAATTCAGAAAAAGTAAGTGCTTTCATACATACACACAAAAACTGAAATTAAGGCCCACATCATTTCACACTACCTGTTTCTTCAATTCCATTTCCACATCCACTAATTTCATTATTTGATTTGTGATTGGTCCAACCTGCTAAGTGTAATCAAATTGGAAAATTCCTTCTCTCTGGATTCCTATCTCTTTTTAAAAAAATTTATTTTAATGGTATATTATTTTTCTACTTACATGTCACGATGAGTTAAAAACCATCTTTTATAGGATTTTGAGTTCCAATGTTTTTTCTCCTTCATCTTCTCCTTCCCTACACTGATAAGCAATCTGATATAGGTTATACTTGTATATTCATTTTTAACATATTTCTGGGTTCATATATTCAGAAAGAAGGGAGTGGGAATGTGAAGCCCTCAGTAGCCTGATTGCTTGTTAAATTCTGAGGTGATGCTGACACTTGAACACTCAAAATCTTTGAATTACAAGCTTATGAAGTTTGGAAGATTGACTGAGGTACAGAAAGTTGTGATGAGATCCAGCAGGACATATTGTTGAGAACTTATTGTTATTATCAATAATAACAATACCAAAATGTTAACTGGGATAGAAATGCACATTGGTACATTGCACACACCAGACAGTAAAGGAATGCCTTTTGAATGAAGCTTCACATTTATGTCCCTTGAATTGTCATTTTATCATCTATTCAGAAAAGAACTGTCTCCAATTTATAGATAGTATTATAGACTTTAGAGCTATATGTGACCTTAAATATAATCTTAGCTAGGAAAGCAATAGAATATGTAAGAAAAATAAAGATTGCCAAACTGTGAGTCTTGAAATCACTTCACTTTCAAAGGTCACTCAACTTCTGTTTATTTCAGTTTCCTCATCTGTAAAATAGGGATAATAATAGTACCAACTTCCAGGATTGTTGTGAGTTTCCCATGACACAATATTTGTAAAGCACTTTGCAAGCCTGAAGGTCTGTCTAAATGCTTACTGATGATTTGCTACCATCATTAATTTTCATTCATTTTTATATAGCATTTGGAAACCCACTCCTCTGTGGTCAATATGAACCAGTGGTATAGCATTTCTTGTTATTGACATCAATATAGTTCTCTCTACAAAAACCTCTATTTAGCACAGTTTCCTCCCCTAAAATGGAGTTTAAGAAACAGCACCTTCCCTCTCAGGGATATTATGGGAATCAAATGAGAGAATATTTGTGAAAAAAAAATTTTTTTTCATTTTTTCCTCTCAGGACCATTCCTTTATAACAATGCATTGGTGCTTTGCAAGTCTCTACCTCCCCTCAAATGTATTCTCAGTGATAATGAAATAACATTCAGTTTTATTAACAAACCAGACAGACATTCCAAGCTGATAAAGTTCACCCTAATACCAAAAGGATATTTAAGAGTTTTTCCAAGGTGGGAGCACTGGGAGGGAGGGACTTCCTGCCCAAATTCTTTTTCTATGGGTTTTCAGAATATTTACTTATGCCTTATCT
Source organism: Myrmecobius fasciatus (assembly GCA_023553655.1). Lineage (NCBI taxonomy): Eukaryota > Metazoa > Chordata > Mammalia > Dasyuromorphia > Myrmecobiidae > Myrmecobius > Myrmecobius fasciatus. The sequence continues at coordinate 123,302 of JAJPUD010005792.1, forward strand.
AAAACGTTTATACCTAACAATCCTCACATAAAACCAATGCAAAAGCTTTAGAACATCTGGAGATTTGAGCAAAAGCAAATGCCTTATTCAATGGATATTCATGACAAGTCACTAACAGCAAGAATTCCATGTTCCATTTGACTGTCAGATTAAATAGCAGCTTTTCCCATGACCCTAGACAGCATATTACTTTAGACCCTGCATAATACTCAAATTAAAATGACTCATTACTTAGCATTCATGCTTTAAGTGCTTTATGTAATTGCTATAGTTTTGTCTCAGAGGAATGGCTTCCATTTTCTTTGAGCAGAGGTACCACTGCATATTATGGGATAGAACTAGTGTTGGGACCTAAGAAAAGCTTCTGACAAAATCCTGTACTTAAAGCTTCTGTTCATCATGTTGATGCTTATTTTTTTCTTTTTTGTGATTGTGACTTATCTGACATCACTAGACCATGAACTAGATTATAAAAAGCAAGAGAATTAGAATTCTGCCCATTGTTACAACCTAATTCTACTTTATAGCATAAGCTCAATGAAATTTGAGAGAAGCTATGAGAAAGCTCATGATGTGTGATATTTTGGAAGAAATGAACAAAGAAGGGGTTGTGGGTGATACTTTGTGATTGTTTTTAAAGCATCAGTGTTAAGAATTGCACAATACGATATTACTCAGGTGTAATATTTTGAGAATTTAAAGGAAGTTTTTTTAAACATTTGTACTTTCCAAGACTAGGCAGGATCCTAACCCTGCTTGTCGATAGAAAAATGATAAGATAAAGCTTATATAAAATTTAAATTCAACTTCCAAAAACTAAAAGGAAATCAAATACTGAGCTTAAAACAAATTTAATATACTTTCCCCCTTTCAATCATATTTTTATTTTCCCTCCAAAGGAATCAATCTACAGATTTTTTAAAAAGTTATTTGCTAAAAATGGATATTTATGTTCTTTATGATTAGTAATATAAGGAGTATCACAGTTGGAACTGTTAAGTATGGCTAAAGTCAATTCTAACATGGAAAACCAAAATGTAGAAACAGAGAATGTAGACAAATGATTGGCAAAGTTAAAGGCAACTTAGGAGAGTAGATTGAGTACTGAACTCAGAGTCAAAAAGATCTGAGTTCATATCCTAACCATAACATACATATTAAAAATCCCAACCATGACACACTGACCAGAAGTTGCAAAAAAAGATACTGGTTTGTATTGATAGAAGTTCCTCCTTGGGAATTTCTTAAACCAAATGTCATCAGATTTCAAATATATACATATATACATTCATACACACACACACACACACACACACACACACACACACACACACACACACACAGAGATTCATGACCCAAAGATACCCACAACCATAGAAAGATTAATTTTCTCATCCTTTACACTTACAAATAAATTGTTGTCATCTCTCTAGAAATCATAGCAAATATATAGGACTTCAAAATTGAATAAAAATCATGAGTTGGAAGAAAAAATGTCAACAATTGATGAAGAGATGTCTATTTTGGGGATTTGTATTCACCTTTCAAAAGCTTCTCTATGAGCTACATTTGTATTTTATAGCAGAAACTTTTTTTAGGCCAAAAATTTCAATTACCTATGGCAGGATTTATTTTTCTCTAGATAGGATGAATGTATTTTTTTTCCTACCCTCGTTACAGATTAGTTTTGCCAGCATGTTCCAGGAAAGTCATTTGGAGTGAGTGATATAATGCAAAAGATCATTAATTAACAAAACAAAAACAAAACACATACTCTGTAGGGAAAAGCACATCAAGATAGAAACACAATCAAAATGCAGGCCATGCCAACAAACCACACCTCATCAGGTCTGTGTTCTACCCAAACCTTCCCCTTTGGGAATGATTTCTTTAAGGACTTTATCTCTGTTCCATAAATAAAATTAATGTTGCTAAGTAACAGTTTGGCTTCTGAGATCATGGTAGAATTTGGTCAGGGGGGCAATTGAGGGAGCCATTTAGTAGCTTCCTACCAAGGAAGAAAAGAAACCTGGAGGGTATTTTGGACAGATATACTATATTGTTATGAAATGTCAGTTCTCAGCCCGTGTTTATCACAATACCCATTGGAGAATTCTGTCTGTTACTCATATTCCTGTTGAGTCATAGCATCTTTCAATTAATAGACTAGCCTTTGGGGAATTGAGTCTTTCTGGGCATGTGATTTTTTTTTCTTTATGTTATTACTTTCTCCCCTTTAATTTCCTTCCCTAATATATTTATTACCACATCTATCTTCTACTTAATTGTGTCCAGCCGCCTCAAGTGTTTTCAAGACCTTTATGATTAGTCTGAAAAATTACTCTGAACACATCATCTGTCCTACTGAACTCTACAAAATTTTTATATTTTTAGGACTCATTGCCTTTATAAATATGGTGGTTTCCTGTCATCTAAAAATAAACCAGCAGACACACTTTGCATTTATCAAATGCTTTAAAATGACAAACTTTGTTTTTATATACATTATTTCATTTGCTGCTCAGAATAAACCGGTGAAGGAAACATAGAGGGATTGAATGACTTGGCTCAGTATCTGTCAAGTAACAGAGATGGGACTAGAGACTAGGTATTTTCATTCCAAGTACAGTGCTTTTTTTCTTCCTACAAGAGACTCATCAGTTAGTAAAATTTTAAGGTAAAGGAAATAAGCAGGATTTATTTTAATTTGATAATAATTAATGGCCTCGAGGCACTTAATAAATCCTGGCAAATTTGAGAAATCACAATTAAGCTGCAACTTCGATAATAAAGTTGTATCAACAAAGAAAAACTAAATGAAGCCTTTCCCTAAGCCTACTTCTTTTTGCTTCAGTACCCTCAGCTACAAACTGAGAATTGTCTTGACTAACTTGAACACTTACTCCTTAACTAACTTAAATACAGTCCTGTGTCAATCAATCCTTTGAACTTCAACAAACATTAGTAATCATTAGTAACTCCTGTGTACAAACTTCAATCATAGAACTTAGAATTTACCTAAGAAGGGTACAAAATTATAAGAAAAGCACAAATTGTAAGAAAATAAAACTATAATAAAAAAACAGAAACATTTACAAAACAATAATTTTTAAAATTTTAGATTTAAAAAAATTTAGGTTGTTTAAAAGTTAATTTAAAAATATCAAAAGGATTGTGCAAATAATAGCACTGCATGATTTAATTTTTTTAAAAAATCTAGAAATACTTAACATTCTCTATAGAACTCACCCAATAAAATAATTTTAACTGAATCCATGTAGTTATATTTGTATGGTAAAACCTTAACTAGCTAAGATATTAAAATAGGTGCTTCATAAACTGTGGTCCATGAAGTTACTATTTTGATAACTGTTTCAATATAATTAGTTTCCTTTGTAATTCTACATATTTTATTTTATGCATTAAAGTATGATTTTGAGAGGGGAATACTTTCAGCTTTACCAGAATGCCAAAGACATCCATGACACAAAAGTTAAGAATTCAACTCTAGGGGAATGGTTAGTGTTTGCAGTCCTGATAATAAGTAACAGTTACTTTGCTCTTTAAAATGTATAAAATGCTTTCTTTGTATGAGCCTTTCTGGATAGTAAAACATTCTGAATATTTGAAGTATCAAGTACTTTTTTATAATGACCATTTTGAAAGACAATCTTTCCAAAATACATTATGTATTCATTCCTTGCCTTTTTAAACAGAATGTCAATACTTTTTAACTTTTTCTTGATGTTTTAAGGTTATTATATTGGAAAATAATACAATGATGTCCCTATGGGCTACTGATATGTATTGGATTTTTATCCCTTCCCTTGCTAGTGCTAATGGGTCTAATAGCTGGAGGGGTTTTTTTGTATTTGTTTCTTTGTTTTTTTAAGGACTTGATTCTGTTTTTTATAGTTATTTTTCTGTTTCTTTTCCTGTACTTGTCACATTTCTTGTTACCAATAGTGTTTTCCTGTATTAATTCCTCTTTCACTCTATAACATATGTTATGATGATAGTGGAATTCAATATCTAAACTTGTTTTTAAAAAATGTATGGTAAGAGTAAGCAGAGTGATTTTCCTATGATTAGAGTATATTCATATATTTTATTATGTGATATTTCCAGACAGCTGAGTACCAAATAGGTGGTGTATCAATCTATCTATATTCCCAAAATTTGTGAAGATTTTTTGAGCAACAATATTAATATTTGAATCTTATTATAAAAGTTTTCCTTCCTTTTCTTTATTGTTTTTAGTCCTTAAAAAACTGATATATTTTACCATCTTACTTTATTTTTGCTCTCAATAGATTATGCTCTCTTACCTGTTACTTTCTCCTTTCCTTCAGAGAAGGTCAAGTACTTTCACATTTTAAAAAGATATGGGTAAAAAGAATTTAATAAAAATTTCCCATCTTGTATGACTTCAAACTGGTTTCCTCAAATGTATATAAATGTTCATTATTTGTTCACCCATTTATTCTTTCAATAAGCTTTAAATGCTTGGGGGTACATAACACCACAGTAAGCATGATTAAACAAGTAAACCATTAAGAACCATTTACAGTATGAGATTTCTTGCTCTGGGAGAAATCACAAAGAGCAGCATACCAATGATAGCAAAGGAAAACTAAATGTTTAAAGGACCACAAAGCACCAGAATTTTGGCATTCCAAAATTCAAGGGATTGACTCTCTGAATTTTGATTCTTCCTCTATGGAGTAAAATAACTAGTGCCAAGATTTTTATGGTTCTGTTCAATCAGAGATAAGATGTACTGTACTTTAGACTCTGGTTCCTTCCTGATTAAATTTAGACTAAGCAAAATAATTGGGGGAGGAGAAAGGAAGGAACTATTATTTTGTATAAGGCTCAAAAAGTCATTGTGGAATTTTTTCAGGTGACCACAGTATATCCAATGAGTCACAAATAATTACTCTGTCCAAGAAAGTAAAACTAATTTCACACAGAACCAAAAACAAAGAAGGTATCACTTGCCATCATGCACATGATGAATGAAAATATTTTATGAATATATGAAAAGTTAAATGAAAAAATATTTTTAAAAGTCAAGATGGGGAGGGGGGGAGGACGGAATAGTAAAAAGAAGCAAATTATTATTATTATTTTTTTTTTATTAAAGCTTTTTATTTCTATAACATATGTATGGGTAGTTCCCCAACATTGATCTTTACAAAGCTTTCTGTTACAAATTTTACCCCCAGTCCCCTCCCCTCCCCTAGATGGCAGGAAGTCCACTACATGCTAATAATGTTGAAATGCTTGAGAAGTTATGCAAGAAAAATCCTATCTACAAGAAAAAAAAAAAAGAATCCGAGAAAGGCAACACAATGCAAGCAAATGTCAATAGAGATCATAAAAATGTTACGTTGTGGTCCATATTTCATTTCCCTCTCTCTGGGTGTATATGGTTTTCTTCAGTGAACAATTGGAACTGGTTTGAGACAATTCTTTGTTGCAGAGAGCCATGTCCATCAGAATTGATCATCATGTAATACTGTTGTTGCTGTGTATGAT
>JAJPUD010005792.1:129242-148234 GCA_023553655.1 Myrmecobius fasciatus
CTCCCCACTCCTCCCCTAGATGGCAGGATATCCACTACATGTTAATTATGTTAAAATACTTGACAAATTGAATATATGCATACATATTTCCACACTTACCTTGCTGTGCAAGAAAAATCATATCTACAAGAAAGAAAAATCATAAAGGAAACACAATGCAAGCAAACATCAATAGAGAGCATGAAAATGTTATGTTGTGGTCCACATTTCACATCCCTCTCTCTGGGTGTATATGGCTTTCTTCACTGAACAATTGGAAGTGGTTTGAAACATTTCATTGTTGAAGAGATAGGCTTCAGATATCTAGAGATAGTACCAAGTTCTCTTAGCTAGTCTTTATAGGGCAATGTTCAATCTCCCTTGTCATTCTGGCTGCTTGGTTAGGGATATGCCTTAACTTGTCAGTGTTTCTCTTGAAATATAGTCCTGGAAACTGAATGGAACGTATTTGATATTATAGATCATAGTAATTCCAACTTCATTATTTTAGAAATGAGGAGAATGAGTTCTAGAGCAGTGAAAAGTTTGCCTAATGTCACATAGATAGTAAGCAGCAGGATAGAATTCTAGTCTTCTGACTTCAGATCCAGAGTCTGGTCATTATTCCCCAGGTGCAATCAGACTACTAAGAGTTAGTGCTTTAAGGTTTGCCAGGTGTTTTACCTATATTACTTCATTTTATCCTTAGGATAACTATGAGGTGGGTCAATAAGTCAGTCAGTTAGTAAATAAACATTTGACTCATTTTCAGATACTTAGAATGTATTTACTGCCCTACCACATATCAAAGAAGAAATCATGTTTTGCTACAAGATGGATTGTATTTTAAGTTATTTAACAAACAAATCTTAGCCAATGAAGTTTATTTCTTCTCCACCAGAGTGTTTTAGCTCTATTAAGTTGTTTGTGCTTTATATAATCTAATCATCCAGATTATTTTAGTCTTTTTTACTAATTGTGAAAGTAAAGGTCACAAACATGTCTTATTCTGAGTATACAATACAGTTTTGTTAACTAGCAAGGATCATCTTATTTATTTCCATTAATTTTTTCTTGTGATCTGGATGATATTATTGTTGGATGATACAGAATGCTTTACATTTCAAATGGATTGATTGCTATATAATTGAAAGAAGTTTAGGTTATCAATCTACATTTCCTCCTGGGAATAAAAATTTGGGGTATCATTTTAAGATTAGTCAAAATTAAAATAAATAAAAGCACTTACATGATTCCCTATAGATATATTAATATACCTAATGGACAATTTGGACCAGAGAGATGAAAAAACTTTTTATTTAAGAATAGTTCAAACTTAAGTTGATGCAAAAATTTGATGTTTTTTTCCCTTCCTTGAAACTTCTGGAATAGCAACCAAAAATTTAATGGATAATAAAGTAGATAATAAAGTAGATCATATAAAAGTACTTAACAGCTAGGTAGCATTTTATAAGCATCTTTATAAGATATGTAAAATAGTTTATATATGCTATCTCATTTGAGCACCACAACAATTCTATGTGGAAGATGCTATTATTATTATTTTCAATTCACAGATGAAGAAATTGAGGATAGGAGAGGTTAAAAGATTTGCCCAAGTTCACACTGTTACTAAGTGTCTGAGGCAGAATTCAAACTCAGAAATTCCTGATTCTATGTCCAACACTTTGTCCACTCTCCCATCTGGCTACATACTTTATGATGATGGTGAAGACTATGATTTTTCCACTACTTGTTCTGTTGTCCTTGCCTCTTATAAATCTTCTAAAAGGAGATTTATAGTGCCTCCCACTATAACTTTAAAATTTCATGGATAATAATGGAGCATATGGCTTCCCATTTGTTATCTCTTGCTCTTGTAATATGACCAGCTCATTTTTTGTAGTCATGCAACTCTTTATCCAGTTTTTTAATATATCTTTTCCTGCATATGCCTTTTTTGAATTAGCAACATTGTGTAGTCTATTCCATAGGAGATACCATACATACCACCCATTCACTCACAACTTTAGTTCTTCAGAGATGATGATTTATACTTGGATAACATCATTGGAAGAATATGGATTTTTAAGAAGATGGACAGTTGTTTCCAGGGGGAAGATGGTATCATTAAAAGCACTGTGTGATTTTCTAAAGGCAATCTGTTCATTGTCTATTGTATCATCCTCTAAAGAATCTTATGTTTATTGTTCTATAAGAAATGATCAGCGGGAGGCCTGGGGAGACTTACCTGAATTGATGCTAAGTGAAATGAGTAGAACCAGGAGATGATTGTACAGGGCAACAACAAGATTATACGATGATCAATTCTGATGTACATGGCTCTTTCTAACAATGAAATTATTCAGATCAGTTCCAATAATCTTGTGATGAAGAGAGCCATCTATACCCAGAGAGAGGACTGTGGGAACTGAGTATGGACCACAACATAGCATTTTCACTCTTTCCATTGTTGTTTTCTTGTATTTTGTTTTCTTTCTCAGTTATTTTTCCTTCTTGATCCTATTTTTCTTGTGTGGCAAGAAAACGATAAATATATATACATATATTGGTTTTTACATATATTTTAATATATTTAACATGTATTGGATTACCTTCCATCTACAGGTGGAGGTGGAAGGAAGGAGGGGAAAATTTGGAACATAAGGTTTTGCAAGGGTCAATGAAAAATTACCCAATTTACAAAAAAATTGTAAATAAAAAGCTTTAATTTAAAAAAAAATAATGAATCTTATGTGATTTTAGCAAATATATGAAAGATACCTTGCTAATGGTGAATCTTTAAAGTGGTGTTTTGTAGTATTGAATTAAATACATCATCATAATAAGAATCTTAACTATTGCTTGATAAAATTTGGTGTGTAGAATGGTTATAACAAAATTTTTATTTTCACTTCACTTGATTTTTTTCCTTCTCCTTTCAAGTCATTGGCTATACCTTGGATTCAATATGAACAAAGTAAAGGAAGGAGAAATAGGTATTGAATAATATTTGATGAAATATTACTACTTTTTAAGGAATCATTCATTCCTGGTTACATGGTCCTTCTAAGTTGATATTAGACCTTTCATTACTACTCTTTGGGTCTCAATATCCAGCCACATACTTTAAAAAAATCCCTGTACTATCTTCAAAATCACATCTATTTTCATTGTATACAAGAATAACATGAGGGACTTATCTAAATGCTCTGCTAAAATCCATATAAACTATAGCAAAAGCATTGCTCTCTAATCATATGAGAATGAAATAATGGAGTCAGTAACACAAACATGAATTGACTATGTATATGATGTCTATTCTATTCATTATCAGAGAAGCAACAGGAATAAAAATAATATGTTTAACTGCATTATCCAAAAGTCCTCCCAAACCTCAGTAGCCCCAAACCCGTTTATAGTATGCCTAAACTCAGAAATCCTTTTTTTTTTTTTTTTTTTTTTCATTCATTCATTCATTGACCAAGCTATATAGGACTAGGATCTTTACTGCCTGTTCATTATTTGTAGAATAATGAATTAATCAACAGCAGTTCTAGGCATAGATTGAGGTCCTTTCTGTTGTCATTTTTTTCTTTTCTTGAATCACCATTTCTCAAATGTGTTGCTAGCTGCATCTTAGATAATTTGAGCCTCTTTGATACCCTGTTTCTTGTAGGTAGGGTCCAATTTGAGACATGGGGCCATATGTCCTTAGCTTTGGAATAAATTCAAACTCCAGTATATCTTGCTTTTCTGTCTTTGTACAAGTGATTCACCCACATCTGGAACTCATTGTCTTCTCAGCTCTGACAAAGAATCTTTTCTTGTTTATTCCAAAACATAGCTCAGGTTCTGCTTTCTACATGAAGCCTTTCCTGATACCTCCATTTATTAAGACTTACTCCCTCCTGAAATTACTTTATATATATACTTTGTAGCTATTTTCTTATGTGCATGTAGCCACCCAACTCCTGAGGATGAGTTGTTTTGATTTTGACTATGTATCTTAACCTGTAGAACAGTGCCTTGTGCCTTTTAGATACCTCAGTGTTATGTTGAATTGTAGTCAATAAATTATTAGTTTATCTGCTTTTGCCAAAGTGTGCCAGCAGATGTCTAAATTATTTGAAGACACATTTCAGGAATTACTTGGGGTTGGGGTCTATTATCAGGATAGCATCAGAAGAAATTTAAAGGGATAAGAGTGTCACGGTTTTTGACATGGTGGATGATAGTCAAGGGGAAAAAAATCTGATAGATTGGTAGACAATTGAGAATGGAAAGGCCAGAAATCGAAATGGCAGTGTTGAACAGATTTATGAGGAGTGATGCTGTGGAAGAGGTGGAAAGTATGAAAGATTGCAATCAGAGTTTATGATTTTGTAAGTGGAATAGTTTCAAATGATATTGAGCCTGATGAGGAGTCATCCACAAAAATGGCTAAGGTGGATTGCTGCTGGTTGTTATAAAAGGTAAACAAGAGTGTTATAAGTGTATAAGGACTATGGCAGAAGAAATGATAGACAGTAGTATTATAAAACAGGGATTTGAAAAGTGTGATATTATCAGAAATTTAGAACTTCAGAGAGAAAAGGTTGCTTATTGATAGTTGCTAAAGGATAGCCTCTTATAGTGGAAAGAGTTCTAGATTTGTAGTTACGGGTTCTGAGTATGAAACCTGGATTTGGCATTGATTATCTCTGTAACTATGATTACTTCACCTAACCTCTTTGGGCCTCAGTTTTCTCATCTGTAACCAGACAGAATTCTTTTAGGTGACCTCTATGGTTCTTTCCAGTTTTAACTCTGATACTAAATGATAACGATACATAAGGTATATGCCAAGTCCTCTTCCCAGTGCTGTGCTGGCGTTGGAATGCAAATCATATGAAAATAGCATTTGTTTTTTTTTGTCACCTTCTGTCTTACTGCAATCCAGAACCCTTCTAATTTTAATTTTACACTTGACTCTGAAATTTTCAGTTCCCTCTTCTGAGTGTGGGAAGAAATTTATGGGAAACACACCAATAATCAGAGTAGGGCTTGAAGGAAAAAGAAAATGTCCTGGTTTACTACCATCTGATTAGAAATTTCAAAGGTATTTGAATTTCTAGCTTCTGTTCCCCCTAATTCTATTTCTTGTTTTTAGATACCAATGGGCATGTTTTCAGAAGAGTGAGAGAGGTCACAGTGTGAGAAGCTGGACAGCACTGACTTCCTTTGCTGTTCTCTTAATGTTATGGTATCTTATATAATGTCACATACTCAAATATTTGTTTCTAATGTTTAGAAACAAATTCAAGTCTTCGAAGAGATATGGGTTTTTTTTTTTCCTTCTAATGTTTAGAAGGGAAAAAAAAACCCATATCTCTTCGAAGGCTTGAATTGGGGTTAATGAGATGACTTTTCCTTGACTATATTTTCATATAATTTAGAGTCCAAAAGGTAATCAAATGATCATTTTTCACAGTGGTTTGGGAATAGTATAATCAGTATCATTAATAATACATGTATGTATGTGTGTATATAGATATAGATATAGATGAGAGATATCTATAGTTAGAAATTCTGAGAGGAACAGATTTGTTAGGTACATAATGATTATAATAGCTAGCATTTGTATGATACTTTAAGATTTGCTAAAACTTTATGAGAACTTTGAGAGGTGTATGTTATTGTCTCCATTTTTTTTACAAATTAGGAAACTGAGGCAGACAGAAGTTAAGTGACTTGCCAAGGGTAGTATTTAAAGATGGATCTGAAATCAGATCTTCCTGAATCTAGGTCCAGGGACCTATCTGTTGTGGCACCTAGCTGCTTCTTATTAAATGTCAGTTGTTAATACTCTATAGCTTGCAACACTTGCCCCTTGTTCCATCTGCTGGGGACAAGGAAAACAAAGCTAATACCTCTTCCATAGGAAAGTCCTTCAAATTCTTAAAGACATATGTCACACCCCATCTCCAGTTGCAGGGATATATGTGCCTAGTTCCTCTAACTTGTCCTTCCATGGTAATATCTTGAGCCCTCACCATCTTGGTTAGCCTCTTGTGAAAAGTCTAGGTATATTCACTTCCTCTGCCTATTTTCTTATGAAATGGTCTTGAAACCATTCACCAACTTGGTTACTTTCTATTGGAGGGTTCCTTTGTATATATTTTCCATTTACTTACATGTGTATATGTTGTTTCCCTTATCCTGTCTATTCCTTCCTTCCCTCCTCCCAGAACTTGAGACCTTTAAGAACGAGGCTTTTTCATTAATTGCTCTGACATATAGTAGTTACTTAATACATATTTACTGAATTAAAGATCCTGGTTTGTATACTTTTCTCTTAATATTTTTACTGCATGAATTCTTTTTAATATTTGCAAGAATCTCAAGCATGACACTGATGCTTCATGGACCACTTACCCTGACTTTTTTAGCCAAATTCAACAAACATTTATTAAGCTCTTCTATGTATAGAAACTTCCATGGATCCGACTAAAATGAAGTAATTTCTGTTTTTAAGGAACTTATATTTCCAATCCTCAAAATATATACCCATTTTTCACCTATAGCTTTACAGTTTCTGAACCTCAACACTTGAGGAAATCGCGAGCAACCCCTGTGTGTGTGTGTGTGTGTGTGTGTGTGTGTGTATGTGTGTTTGTGTAAAAATAATTAAATCACCAGAATTCAATTCACTCATTGTTTTGTGCTCCTCTATTTTTTTCAAATGCCTGTTCTTATTCTGGTATTTCCAGCAATTTGCTGTTATAGACACTCAAAGATTTGTGTTCTTAATTGGCTTAGAGAATATGCTTGTCATTTTGATCTTTCTGAAGGAGGTTTAATACATCCTCAATACCATTATCACTGTTAGTTGCATATGATGGTCATTTCCTATTACAGAATTATTGTTAGAGTAATGAATCACTGAGTTATTGGAAATCAATATCTGCTTTTGCTGATTTACTTATTATAATTGGCATAAAATATTAAATGTGAAGGATGCTAATTGACATCTGAGCAAGAAAACAAATTTCTCCAATTTTAAATGTATGTTGAGTAACTTAAGGGTTCTGAATGGTTTTTAAAGGCTTTGAAAAGTACTGAAAGAACATTTTAAAAGCCAAAAGTTGCAGCTTTTTGGTGGATGAAATATTCTTTGACAAAGTTAAGTTGGAGCACAATGTTCATAATAACTAGAATAATTGTGACTTTACAAGGTATTTACATTTTTTAAAAAAATAGCTTTTTATTTTCAAAATAAAGGCAAAGATACTTTTTCTAAATTCACCCTTGCAAAACCCTGTGTTCTAGATTTTTCTCCCTCTTTATCCTCCATCCCATTCCCCTAGAAAGCAAGTAATCCAATATTGTTTAAATATGTGCAATTCTTCTAAACATATCCCCACATTTATCATGCTGCACAAGAAAAATCAAATCAAAAAGGAAAAAAAAATGAGGAAAAAAAAAGAAAAGCAAGTATACAACAAAAATGATGAAAATACTCTTTTGTGATCTACATTCAGTCTCCATAGTCCTCTTCACAAATAAGACATATAAGTCTATTTGATTTAGCCTAAATCATTTCATTGTTAAAAAGAACCAAGTCCGTCATAGTTGATCATCTCATAATCTTGTTGTTGCTTCTTTACAAGGTATTTTTAAAGTTTTCAAACCATTTTGCATAATCTCATTTGATTTTGATAACCATCCTAAAATAGGGCCTGTGGATTTTATCTCTATTTTACAGATGAGGAAACAAAGGCTCAAAAAAGTTAAATGTTATCTCACTAGTAAGTGGTTATGATGAGATTTGAACCTAGGGAACATAGATATGATTAAGGTAAATCTGTAGAAATGGTAAAGCTAGAGCTATAATTTTTAATCTTGGACTCCTTACCAACTACTTTTATGTATTTACTTTTACTACTAAATCTTGTCCCTTTTGAAGATGCAAAAAATGTCTATAAGGAGATAGAAATAAATAAGCTTGGCTGAACACATGGTTATAAGTTGCTGATGATTTAGATAAAGCCACCAGTCATCATGCCTAGTTCATCACATGGGACAGTTAATTACTTGCTTTAAATGCCTCTAGTCTAAAAAAATGATCTATAATGGCTATACCAATCCTTCTCATCCCAATGACATTGCTAGGATAAGTATTTGCTTATGTTTCTTTTGTTTTTTTCCCCTTGAGGCAATTGGGGTTAAGTGACTTGGCCAGGGTCACACAGCTGGGATGTGTTAAGTGTCTGAGGTCACATCTGAACTCGGATCCTCCTGACTTCAGGGCTGGTGCTCTATTTACTGTGCCACCTAGCTGCCCCAATTATGCTTCTTTCAGATGTCTGGCAATGCTAATATAATTCATAGTATGAATTTAATTTGAGAGAATTATTTTATCCTGCTGAAAGAACTGGACTAATCCCTCTGAAAAGGGGTGTGATGTAGAGGAATGTCTGTCTGAAATATTTTGTGGGGTGGTTTTTTTTTTTTTTTTTTTTGATGTCTTTAAATGTCTTTAGAAGTATATGTGATTTTTATCTTATTTTTTAACATAAATTTGCATTTTTATTATGTTCCAAAAATGATTTCAGTATAAACCTCAGAGGGATAGAAAGCTCATTTGGTTTTCTACCTGTCATTTCATATCCTTCAAAACAAATTCAATGTAAAATTGTAAGATGTTGGAAGAATCTCTTCTGGCATTTCTGATCAGTGTTTTAATGACTATTTCATTAAAATAATTGCGCGTTGGGGGAAGGATTCTGGGAAGATGGCGGAATAGGTTGGTAAATTCAAGCTCTCCTAATTTCCCCCACAAATAGAGCAAATTTGTGCCCCAGGGCAAACAGACTGGTGAAAAATCAAGAAGACTTAATAACTCAAGAAAATCTGAAGAAAACCTTGGGCCGGGATTAACTTGTCTGAAGTGCAAACACCTCTGGACTAGCTCCACTAAAACATGGAGTGAGGACCCCGTTGGGGTTAGCTGGTTGTGGCTGGAGCCTCTGCAGGAACCACTGAGATTTTCTCCTCCTAGACAGTTTGTCAAATTATGGTTTGAGTCCAGGAAGCTACATCATGAACCTCTGCTGATTTGGAACATGAGACCCAGCTATGCTGCTGAGATGGGGTTTTGGACAAGGAGCAACCAGTACCTAGCAAGTGCAGAAGCAGTGAAGCAAGGGCGCTGCTGGCTATGGGCCCTAGCAGGAGGGTGGAGCTCTTGGTTTGGGGTTCCTGGTTTAAGGGGAGAGCTGAAGGGAAGCTTGAGGCACTATTCCTCCACTCCGTGATTAGAAATGTTTATACTAACACCTCTTATTAAAAAAAAAATAAACCAGCAAAGAAGAAAGAACCCCAGTATTTAAACATATCATGGGAACTGGGAAGACTGGGATTCATCTTCAGAGGAGGACTCTTTAGTGTAAAAAAAAGAAAAGAAAAAAAAAGTTTGTATCCCAAAGAGTAATGTGAAATGGCTCCCTGCCCAGAGAGAATTTATAAAAGAACTCAGGAAGAAATTAAATTAAAAACCATCAAAGAAAAACAAGATTATGAAAAAAAAAGTTAACCAATTAGAAAAGGAGGTACAAAGTCTTAAAGATGAATATAACTCTTTGAAAATTAGAGAATCAAGCAAAGGGAAGCCAGTGAAGCTATGAGAGACCAAGAAATAGCAAAACAGATAATAAAAAATGAGAAAATAAAACAGAAAGTGAAGCAATTCATAAGAAAAAGATCTGCAGAACAGATCAAGAAAAGAAAATATAAGAATAATTGGACTGCCAGAAAGTTGTAACCAAAGAAACAACTTTGACACAATCATGCAGGAAATAGTCCTAGAAAATTGTCCTGGAGTGATAGAACCTTAAGGGAAAATAGAAGTAGGAAAAAATTCACTGATCACCACCCCAAAGAGATTCTTTGTGGGAAACACACAGGAATATTATTGCCAAATTTCAAAACCCCCAGATCAAAGAAAAAATTTCACAAAAAACAAGAAAAAACAATTCAAATACACTGGAGCTACAATTAGAATTGTATAAGACTAATCAGCAGCTACAATAAAAGATTGCAAGTCCTGGAATCATATCTACAGACAATCAAAAGAACTAGGCCTTATATCCAGCGAAATTATCTATAATGTTGAATAAAAAAATGTAGGCATTCGGTGAACTTGCATATTTCTAGGACTTTCTATCAGCCAAACCCAAACTTAACAAAAAAATTTAACATATAAAACAATTATACATTTTACAGTAATTCACATTTTCAAAGAATCACAGAATTTTAAAGTTGCAAGGTGCCTCAGCAGTCTTCTGGTCTAGTCCAACTCATATTTGCAAAGGAATCTCCAATAACATAGTTGATAATTGCTTCTTTAATCACTGCTTGAAGATCTTCAAGAAGAAGGAACCCACTACATCTCAAAGTAGCAAAATTTTTTTGTAGCTTGATCTAATTATTAGGAAGTTTTTGTCTTTTGTTTTTTACACCAAGCCTGATCTTACTTCTTTGCAACTTCCATCTGTTGATCTTGATGGTTCCCCTGGGGCCAAGCAGAGTAACTCAATACTTTCTTCCATGGGGATGCCCTTTAAATGCTTGAAGGCTCCCATCATATTCTACCTCAGTCTTTTCATCTCCTGGCTAAGCATCTCATTTCTTCCCCTACTCCCAAATTACTTCCCATCTTCCCCTAAACACAAAAAAATTTTCTTCAACTTAACAATTCTGATTCTTAGTGAACCCATTTGGGGTTTTCTTGGCAAAGATACTGGCATAGTTTACCATTTCCTTCTCCAACTCATTTTATAGATGAGAAAACTGACACAAACAGGGTTAAATGACTTGTTCAGGATCCCACAGCTAGTAAATGTCTGAGGCTGAATTTGAATTAATGAAAATAAGTCTTCCTAGATGTAGACCTAGTGCTTTATTCACCTAGCTGTCATACTGTTTATTATTGCTACTATTTCTATGATATGCTGTAATTTATACACTGCATTAAGAGCTTAAAGCACTTTACAAATATTATCACATTTGATCCTAAACAATAACTTGTGAAGTAGGTGTTATTATCCTGATTTTTAGATTTGAAGAAAGTGAGACAGATGGGTAGATGACTTGCTGAAAGTCACACAGCCAGTATCTGGGACTGGATTTGAACTCAGGACTTCCTAACTTCAGATCCGTTGCTTTATCCATTGTGCTACCTCACTGCTATCCCTCTCCTGAGAAATTTTACAAACTAGTTTTCTCTTCCATGTTCCGAATTTCCCCATTGCAGTTTTGATATATCCTGGCTTAGGACAGGAAATTAAATGGGAATTTTTAGGATATTTTATAGAAGTTGCAAATGACACGAATGTGTGAGACAGCAATCACTAGCCGAAAATAATTTAAATAGATGTTTCTCAGAGCCAGAGCAGAAAGCAGTTTATTCAGTTCCCGCAGAAAAGGAGCGTCACTTTCACTAGTATAGTCTAATGAAGAGAGGCAAAGCACAAGCAGCAAAGCAATTTTTTATACCCAGAAACACTAGATTTTACCCCATATTGGGCCCCAGCTATCCTTGACTTAATATCAGGGCTCACAATCTGTCTTGGGTACTCACTCCACCCTCAGGATACAAGAAAGTGGTTTATGCGAGATTAAGTGAAAGTGCAAGCAAGGAGAGTTTTCCTGAAACTATAACCCTAAACTATGGCAGGGGTCAGTTTTTTGAGGTCTCATGTCCATCCCACTTATGAAGAAGCTGCTAGAAGGCCAGCAGATGACATAGAAAAAGTTTAGAAACTCAGAAATGCCTAAATTGTATGTGTAGTATTGTATAATATGGCTATGTATGGTATTGTATATAGCAATATATTTTATCTTTTAATACCATGATAATTCAGATTTCTTCTCTCACATGAGTTGAGGACCAAAAACATTTTATGTTGATTTTTCAGGCTGCCATGCTTCCAACCTCTGTGATATGGAAAGAATAAATTCAATTAACATTTTAATGTTTCTCACACCTACCATAACTCTGTGATTGGCAAGGAGATCAAATATTTGCTGGCATATAGGTTAAACATAGAAAACATTGGCAATCTCTGTTTATGTGTTCTTTTTTTCTGTCTTCCAAAGAGACAGAAAGGTAGGAATGATATGTCAAGATTCTTAAAACAACCTTTTTTTTTTTTTTTCTCATCTGAGACAGTAATCATGCTTGAGTTCTAACATCAGAACACAATAAGAAAGCAAAAATAGCATTTTTAAAAAGGATGAAAAAAAAAAAAGAGCAGTCAGACTAGACTAAAGACCTAGAGAAGAAGTCTTTATTTGAGGTAAAACAATTAGGGATTGATTCTTAAGATTCCCCAAATAAGGGAAGATAATAAATACTTGAGGGAAAATTCCTCACAGACCTTACTTTATTATTTTCAACAAAAGCTTCTTCAGACTTTACTTTATTATTTTCAACAAAAGCTTCTTCAGACTATATTAAAAAAAACACTAACTTTTCCTCTCTATAAAATCTTCATGAAAATAATCTCTAAAAGTTTCAGGAACCTCCATGAAGAAGAAATGAAAAAGTAATTTTCTCCTTTTTCATCTGGGTCTCTTGGTTTCTCTGGCTCCATTCAATGATCAGTTAAAATTCCATCTTCAGCAAGAAGTTTTTTTTTTTCCATTTCTCTTTAATTTTGGTCCCTTTTTTCTGAGATTATCTGTATTTTATTTTCTATATATCTTGTTTGTATGCTAGTTGTCTTTCTTCAGGGCAGGGATTATTTTTGCTTTTCTTTGAATCCTTTTTACTTAGTACAGTTTCTGGCATATGGCAGGAGCTTAAATGCTTGTTGACTTATAGATATGTTTTCACAAATCATATTTTAGAGTTTATCACAAAGAAGGAAATATAGGGCAGTGAAAAGAGTGTTGGATTTTGACTTAAGGGGCTTATGTTTGAAAGCTGGCTTTGCCCTTTAACTTCCATTGTGACTGTGGCAAATTATTTAATATCTCTAGGCCAATTTCCTTACCTAGAAAATTATAGATGTGTCCGGTTGGACTAAGTGGTCTTTAAGCTCATTTCCAGCCTTAAAAACTAATTTTTTTTCTAGTATTTTTTCTAGTAACACAATTGACGGAAAGGATAGGGAACATAGGATCTTATCATAGTTATTGTTCGGTGATTATTTAAAAGTATTTGGTTCAATAGAACAAAATGCAGAAGGCAGGATTTCTTCCATTGAGGTATTATCCTTGCATGTTAAAATCATATGTGATTCCTTGAATGATAAAATAGTAGAGTTGTGTTCGAGGATACTATGGTATTAACATTCAAGGGGTAGAAAACAAGATGTATGTTCTTGTTTGTCATTGTCATGGAGAAAGTCTATAGAGTCTGATGAAAATGGGATTCCCCAAAGGTGATGAGATTATCTAGATTCCCTTTTTGGTGGATAATATAGGTATGATTACATTAGGCCCAAGGACATTGCAGACACTTCCAGATGAGATTCTTAATCACTCAGGAGTTCAGCCTGTCTACTTAATTTTAAAAAATAAAGCCAAAATAAAACGAGCAAAAACAACAGCTGTTGAATGAAAGTTCTTCAGACTATGATATTCAGTTGTATGGACAGTTCATAGAGTTGATTCATCAAGACAGTGATTTTGAATAGACACCATAGAACAGTTCTTAACCTTTTCTGTGTAATGGAACCCTATGGTGGGCTTGTGAAGTCTCTTAACCCTTTCTTAGAAAAGTAAATGTGTGGACAGAAAAGGAAGTTGTTTGCAAGAGAGAAGTTAACTAATGGCTAGACAGCATATATGTTCCACTGATATTCAGGCAATACCAAGAATTCTAGAAGAAGGCCTCCGGTATGTTGTTTGGATGAAATCTCTATCAAGGGAAGTTTTGTAGAAACATAGACAAGAATGACAGAGAAAGAGAAGATATAGATGGATAATCTATGTTACTGGAGAACATGATCAGACCACACAGGTTCATATAAATAAGACTTGTATGGAATATAAGAAATGATATATCATTTGAAATCAATTGTAGACCTGGAGCTTCTTCTTCTTTTTTTTTTTCCCCTGAGGCAATTGGAGTTAAGTGACTTACCCAGGGTCACACAGCTAGGGAATGTTAAGTATCTGAGACCAGATTTGAACTCAAGTCCTCCTGACTTCAGGGTTGGTGCTTTACCCACTGCACCACCTACCTGCCCCGCTTCATTATTTTCTAACTATTTCTTTGACTAAATATCTCATATCCTCTCAGAATTAAAATGCAATCTCATACCAAACATTCCTTCTTTATTTAGATTCTGTTTTGAATCATCTCCTCTGGATCCCATAATTTTTGTAGCATCTCCTTTGGCTTCTGAAACTCTTATTCTTCTTTATCTGTATGGTGTCAGGGCTTGCTGGGAAGTGAACTTTATTTAATTTTCTCTCTGTAGATGTTGACTCTTCACGTTGAATGAATGGTGAAAGTTTTCCATGTTTACTCCTCACCTGATTCAAATGGAAAAGGAATCTGAGTGAGCATGGGAGCTCCGGCACTCTCCTGTTCCCCAGATTATATCCGATTCAGGCTAAGAGAAGATGACATGTACATACTGCCTTTCAGAAGTGGAAGTCCCTTTCTTTTTACTGCCTGTCTTTCATGTGCCTTGTTGGCATCTCATCCCTGTTCTACAGTTTAGATCTTTATACACAAAGCATTTGATGCTCTAAGCAAGTTTTCTTTATTTCAATCTACTCCTGTTCTCTTTCTGACAGATCTTTTTTTTTTTAAAGAACCAAATCTCTTTTGAACAATTTTAAACATAGCTTTAATGTAATGCACTACATCTGGAACAGTTGAACCAACTATAAATCTATAATCCTATGAGCCTTAGTACAGAGATGTTTTATACCTCACTTCTGCTTTCTAGTCATAATTTTTAACTTTCTAGAAGTTTACCAGCACTTTGATCTCTTCCTAACATATTTGTATAAATGTTGTATACTCCACCTCTCAGGAAGTATCACTTAAATTTGTATAGAGAGATGAAGTCATTTTTGCCATGATTTCCTCAGGACCTAGAACAGTGCTTTGCAGTTAGTATTTAATATATATATATATTTTTGGAAATGAATCACCTAAGATGCTTTGACATCTTAACTGAAAAAATTAAGAAAACAAGCAAAATCATTTTTGACCTAAAAGAAAATTTGTTGTTCATATTAAAACATTTTTTTTAAAAACTTGACATCATCATTCTATTTTTCTTCTCCATGCTATTCTATTAACTGAACACAATAACTTTAAATATATTTTTTTTCTGTACTGCTATTGTTAGAGAAAACAGTCTTAAAGGATTGAAGAGCTGATTTGATGACTTCAAATTTTTTAAAAAATAGCATCTGATATAAAAGGTCAATATAAGATTTAACTTAGTCCTAGGGATGTATTGAATATGATACCCAGAATTATGATCTCGTGCAGAATGTATAAATCATCAAAATTAAATTATATTAATTGCAGAGTATTTATTGTGGCAGGGTTAGTTAACTACCAACCAGTAGGAAGATTCTCACTAGCCAAAGTTGAAAGAAGGGGATTTTAAAAATTAATATTTAGTTGACTGGAAAAGCAATTATCCAAAGCACCCCATTCCTTGAGCATTTTAATTTCATAATTTAATTTCATTGGAGGAATTTGTACTATTAGGCTTTAACTCAAATTTTTTATTTCACTGATGGTAAAATTGCAGGTTAATGGCTGTTATGGGGTCAAAATGCTTTTCTTGGTTAGGTCTTGGCCCTTTTAAGAAGACATCAGAATCTAGTGGCAATAGTGAGTCAGCATGAAGCTGATACTTCATGTTGAATTTCTGAGAGAAAATTTGGAATAGTCTAGCACAGGGAGTGAGATTGTAATGTTTTTATATAAATCATGCCAAAAGTGGTTTTCCCTGAGCTCAGATGATAATTTTGTTTTGGTCATACTGAGTTTGAGATGCCTATGGAATATCAAAGTGAGAATGTCCAGCAGGCAGTCAAAGGTACAGGACTTAGGTTAGGAATGAATTGAGGGCTGACTATGTTCAATCTGAAAGTTGGCTGGCTAGAATGAATCTGTGGGAGCTGCTGAGATGACTAAGATTGAGAATATTGTGAGAAGGGTTAAGAAGCTTTCTCCGTATTGATATTGGTATGGTATTGATGGTACAAATGTATCCCCTTAACAATGTAGTAATTCTCACTTAATTTTCATCTTTCACTTCCCCAAATCCCAATGCCATTTTTTAGGTACTGTTTAGATTCCTAATACTGGGGCAGCTAGGTGGTGCAGTGGATAGAGCACCAGCCCTGAAGGAGGACCTGAGTTCAAATCTGGTCTCAGACCTTAGCATTCCCTAGCTGTGTGATCCTGGGCAAGTCACTTAACCTCAATTGCCTCAGGGGGAAAAAAAAGATTCTAATACCTCCATCTGGCTTTTAAGGCTGCTTATAATCTGACCTCAGTCTCTCCATCCAACTTGATTTCCTTCCCACTATTTCCCAAATAAACTTTCAACTTTTACCAAGCTAATTTTTGACTGATCCTTGAACTATGCCCTTTTCATTTTGGCTGTTGTACCTTTTATTATCCCTTCTGACTGAAGTAACCTTCCTTTTCTCTCCTCTGTCTTTCTAGTCACTACCCATATTTAAAGGACCTGGCAAAATTCATTTCACTCTCTTGAAATCCATTTATTTATTTGTTTAAAAAAAAAAAAAAGGATTTGGAACCAGTATGATCCTGAAGTCTCTTCTAGTTCTAAATATCTATGAGTTTATCTTCTTTCTCCATTTTGTAAGGAATTACATGTATGGTTAGTTCCACATAACTCTTTTACCAAACCTTTGCTTTGATACTTTATTTTGGTTGTGGGGATAATAATCCTGGATTCTAGAAATTTATGAATGAATAAAAAATCATTTATTAGTGTTTACTATATGCAAAGCATACATTATAATTTCCATTAATAGAACCATATAGGTCTCTAACAGTCAACTATTTCAACAGTACCTATGGATGTATAAAATTGGCATATCACACCAATATGGTCCAGCAATGGATATGAGTGGCCTAATTCTAGAACAATTCATTGAGACTTATTACTGAATTGGAGTGAAAATGTTTAGCAAAAAGATCTCTTGAAGCTTAATAAGTTTTCTATTCTATAACTATGAAAATACCTATTCAGATATATTAGTTTTGTTCCTTACAACTAGGTCCCTTGAAAGAAAAGATGATATCTTCTAAGTTAGTGTATTGTATAAACAACCAAAAAAATTCTGGTCACATGTTGCTTAAAAAATATTTGCTTGATTTAGAGCTGGGATGACTTCAGAGCCTATCTATTACATTCCCCCTGTTTTACAGATAATGAGACTGAAGGCTAGAGCAGTGGTCTAAGGACACATAAGTAAGAAGCGTCAGAGTTGAGATATGAACCCAGAGTCTGACCTTTTTACTCCAGAGTTCACAGTCTTTGAACTCTATGTATCTCCACTGTATCACATCCTCCTTCATGTTTCTGCTAGCTATAGATAAGGATGCCATATTGCCAGCTGGAGGGAGAATTTAGCACAATTCAAACATCAGTGATTCTGAACCCCTGCCTACCAGTGTACATATCATAGTGATGGTGAGACTTTTTTCCAGGTTCATTTCTTTCTTTGATGATGGCTGTGGAGGTCAGTTGGAAGCAGAACTATGGGCTTATTAGTATTTACTATATGCAAAGCACATGTTATAATTTCCATTAATAGAACCATATAGGTTTCTGACAGTCAATTATTAGACAGTGCCAATGGATATATACGATTGGGATATCCCCCAATATGGTCCAGCAATGGCTATGAGTGGGGTTCTTGGCCTCAGGGTTCTAGACTGTTTTCTCCTTACTTATAAGAGGGTGATAGAGGCTAGGGTAGAAGCTTGATTCATCTGGCACATGTTGCCTCTTATTTTCCCTTCAAGGTGCTGCTGCTTCATCTAGATCAATTGAAATCAACATTGTTATTGGTGGGGATGAGCAGCCCCTTCTCTATAGAATTTATTAGGATAATGATCTCAATCTTTCCATTCCTTTTCATTCTGTGTAATGTCCTTTCTATCTTCCACAAATCCTTTGTGTTGTATTAATATACCTTACTTGGGAGTCCTCTAATTCTTTTATTTTGTGGGTACATACTTGTGCAGATCTTAGGATGTCCATTTGTTAGCCACAATTTTCCCTACATGACCAATCCATCTCCTTTTATAGTCACTCATATCTTCAATTATGGTTTTATGCAACTTTCTACATACTTGTAATTGTTGGCAATGTGTTGAAGCTTATTTATTTTCATCAAGTAATTTTCCTTTGCCCTTTTCATGACTGAATATATTTCTTCTTTGAGATTATGTTATTCTCTGATTCACATAGAGCACCGGAAAGATTATTAGTGTTGAGAAATGATCTTTTGTTTAAATAAACAGTTTGAATGAAAGTGTTCTGCAGCTTCTTTTTTTTTTTGTTTTTTATTAAAGCTTTTCATTTGTATAACATATATATGGGTAGTTCCCCAATATTGATCTTTACAAAGCTTTCCATTACAAATTTTACCCCCAGTCCCCTCCCCTCCCCTAGATGGCAGGAAGTCCACTACATGTTAATAATGTTGAAATGCTTGAGAAGTTATGCAAGAAAAATCCTATCTACAAGAAAAAAAAAAGAATCAGAGAAAGGCAACACAATGCAAGCAAATGTTAATAGAGTTCATGAAAATGTTACGTTGTGGTCCATATTTCATTTCCCTCTCTCTGGGTGTATATGGCTTTCTTCAGTGAACAATTGGAGACAATTCTTTGTTGCAGAGAGCCATGTCCATCAGAATTGATCATCATGTAATACTGTTGTTGCTGTGTATGATGATCTCCTGGTTCTGCTCGTTTCACTCAGCATCAGTTCATGCAAGTC
>JAJPUD010005793.1:0-25409 GCA_023553655.1 Myrmecobius fasciatus
TGACCCCTTATCCTCGACATTCTTAGATGGATCCTCCTCGTATTACAATGATTGGTATTGACCTCGTATCCCTTTGCTCTCTAACCCCAGATGCAAAGAAACCAAGGGTGTGACTCCCCAAGAGCAAAGGATCATTTTTCTTTGTTTTATCCCTAACAATCAGCAGAGAGTCCTGAATATGGCAGTCTGTACTTAATAATTATTTGTTTGACTGAATCAAATCAAAGCAATACCTTTTTTTTTTGGAGGGGTAGGGGGGAGAAGACATGAACTGGAGCATAAAGCTCATGGAAACCAAATGTCCCTTATACTCCCTCTACCCCCCAGGCCCAACCCCTGCATTAGAGCAGTTGTCATTGGAGTTCCCACCTGGCAGCCCCTGGGAAGACAGTGAGGCTGATGTTTGTCAACCATAATAGGATCGGGTCAAGGAAGTCTCCTAGACAAAGCTCGGGTCCCATGGTTCTCTGGCCTGAACCCACCAAGGCCATGATGACATGGGTCAAGTCAGAAACCTTGGGGCGAATCAAAGGAAAAGAACCTTGGGAAAGATATCACACGGCTCATGTGTCAGCCAAGCGTGAGCCCTTAAGGGTGGGCAGAGGACTGAAGGGTACAGGATTAACTCTCCGCCCCTTCATGGCCAGCTATTAATCCTCTGGAAAAACAATCTCTACATTCAGGGACTATCACCCTTCTGACTGGAATCAGACACAGTCATTTGGGAACCTTGGCCACATTGGCAAATGTCAGGTCAAAGTATCATATTTGTTGGTGATTAAGAAATGCCATCCAATAGGACGGGACCAGGGGCCCGAGAGCCGAAAAGACCCGGACATATGATCTGGTCTAGGGGCCGGGGATTTGTTTTTGTAACAATTGTTTTGATAGCAGACTTTTAATATAATTGGTTTCCTTTGTAATCTGATGAGGTCTTTTATTTCATGTGTTTAAAAATGTGATTCTGAAAATGTAGCTCCCCTGGCTTTGCCGGACCACCAGAAGGGTCCATGACATTGAGGGGAAAAAACGCTGAGACTCAGAAAGGACCACCAGGGACCTGGGCAACAGCGCGTAGGTATTGTTAGTAAGTAGGAGAGATGGGATTTGAACCATCTTCCCCGACTCTAGAGCGAACACCCTTTCCGTCACACCGCCTGCAGTACAAAGGCTGACGTAGTCATGCAACGGCACATGGAACCACAGTTATCTACGGACAGACGAGGCCCCGGGACGAGGGTGACTTGTCCGGCGGTTTGGGAATGCTGGCTTCTAGAAAACAGGTCGACAAACGTTTGTGGAAAATCAACCCCAGGTTAGCTACAACTCGGAGGCAGAGGACTCAGTGGTCTTTGCGATTCTAGTATGTAAGAGAGGACCCTTAGCATGTAGCAATTAGATCTGAGAACCTGGTCATCATTTTGTTGTTTTACAGCTAGAGCTACTGAGGCACAGAGAACACTTCACTGCAAGTTAAGGGAGAACCCAGACTAAAACTCAGGTTCCCTAATTTCTCATCTAGCCCCCGCCACGCTGCCCAAAGCTGCCTCCTATTTCTCCTAGCCAATAGCCACGTGATGAAAGTAGGTCCCAAAGAAATTGGATTTGACTAAGGTAGCAGAAAATACTCTCACACAAAGGGAAAATGCCTTGTGCCGTCAGCAATAATGCCTTTTGACTATTGGCTCCACATCATGAGACGTGTCCAATCCACATGGGAAGGGCTGGGCTTTGGAAGCTCTACTCGGTCCAGTTAGAGGGTTCAGATTTGTGGATGGTATATCCACGAAGCCATCTTAGCACACCAATCCCCCGATAAATATTGACTGGATAACGTGTGTTTCTTATAAATGGGATTTTCACAGGCCCTGGAATATGGGCAAAATAAAACCGGGCAGAGAGGAAGCTTCTCAGGTGCTTTCAGTGCAGAGGGCAAACATGGAAGCCTAGAGTTTGAAGATTGACCTTAGGGCCCTATTTCCTGCATGTGATCCCTGGGGTGAGGCAGCTAGCAGCAGCATTAGGTAACCTTGGACATCCAAGGCCTCCACAAGGGAAGCCGCCAAGCAAACACGAGTCACATGCTGGCTTTTTCCCATGGACCCTGGGGAAGCCTTCTGGAAACACTGATAAAAGGCAAGGATTCCAGCCTTCTACATAGGCAACATCCAATTATTGAGAATGGAAAATATCCAAGATAAATGAATTTCCCGACTACCATACTTCACTAAGTCACCTTCGCCCTTCTGCAGCAATCACCTCACTCCCCTCGGGCCTCGGTTCCTTCTCTGTCAAACGAGGGGACAAAATCAGATGATCCTGTTTCAAGTTCTGTATTCCAAAGTCTCATCTCATCCCAACATCCCATTCTACGTCCTTTCCAGCTTAGACACAGTATGTCCTCAAGTCTGTTCTAGCTCTAGAGTTCTGTGTTTCTAAGGTTCTTCCCAGCTGTGACATGTTATGTTCTAAGGTCCCTTGGAGTTCTGACATAGTATAGCCAACTAAAAAGCTCCATGGCGTCAAATGGCTGAGCACAAATGTTCGAAAGCTGCAGAGGTAAGAGGAAGTACCGCCCTGAAGGCAAGGAAGTCCGTCTTCCTGCCTTCCTTCCTGGGTATCATTAAGACTTGGTGGGATGAGGCACACATTCTGGCTCTGAGAGAAGAGTTTTCCCTTCTTTAAAAGGGGCGGGATGGATAAAAGGACTTCCTGGTACAGTGAAATGCTACACTCCTTTATTGAGAGAGGCAACGAAGGGGATTGATACTCGGTCTTGATCTCAGAAAGTAGCCGTGGGTTCAAGCTCGGCCGAGGCCCCATATTGGCTGTGTGACTGGGCAATTCACTTCACTTCTCTGTCCCCTAGGCAATCTTCCTCTGGATCAGAGAAGATGCTCATCTGCCTGAGCAGAGAAACTAATCCCTTCAGGAGACTCCTACACTAATAATGTCAGCACACCTAGTGCCATCTCATAGCCACAGGGGATGGGTTGGGGGGAAGAAGGGAGAAGCACAAGGGAGGCCCTTTGTTAAATTCAACGGCAAAGGGAGGCACTACACATGCAACTTTATTGGGAAAGAGACCTCTGGCTGAACACAACGGGGCCTACAGAATTAGAACAGAATATTATGTCTTAAGAAACCCAAGACTCGGGGAAGTTAGAGAACCATGTGAAAAGTTGTAGGAACTGAGGAGGAAGATCCGGAGAACACGTCCCTGATCTATACACACTGACAATAATGATGTAAATGAAAGCAACTTGGACAGATGTCAGGGTTCAGAGGAAATGAAATGACCAACTTTGATAGCAGAGGACAGATGATGAAATCCACTTCCATTTTACCATGAGAGAAGTGGTGACTCACGGGCTCAAAATAAGCCATCAGATATAGCTACTGCCATTGGTTGGTTTTCCTTTGTTATAAGAGGATTTTAATAGGAGATGGGGAGGCCTCATGAGAAATAAGTGGAAATTTAAAAAAAACCAAGACAAAATCCCAGAATTTCCAAAGCCAAAAGAACCTCAGCCTCTGCTGGCTTTCTGCTAACTAGTTCTCCTACTTCTGACCGCTCCTTCTCTGGATCTTCATTCAGGCCATGGGCACTCATTGTGGGTACCCTCCAAGGCTCTGCCTTGGGCCTCCTTTTCTATGCTATTTCACTTGGCGATTCTATAAGCTCCCATGGATCACTTCTATGCAAGTGATTCTTAGTTCTACTTATCCAGTCCTGCTATCCCCAAGACCACTTCTCCAGCTAACGATGACATCCAAGGATGCCCATAAACATCTCAACGTCATTATAGTTAAACCGGAACTCACTGTCTTTCTCCACAGAGCCTCCCCTCTTCCTCGCTTCCCCGTTACTGTCAAGGGCAGCACCATGCAGCAAACAGAAGTATCATTCTCTGCTCTTCAATCTCTCGTTCCCCATATTTTGCCAGATCTTGTCAGCTCTATCTTTGTAATAGGTCTTTACACTCTCTTGTCTCCTCTGAAGCTGGAACCATCCTAGTGCGGGTCCTCATCAGCTCTGGCCAGACTATTCTAACAGCTGCTGGTGGGGCCGCCTGCCACAAGGCTCTCCTACCACCGGTCCATCCTTCAAAAGTATGAGTCTGACCATGTCATTGCTGTCCCACTCAATCAACTCTAATGGCTGCCTAAGGCCTCCAGGATCAAATGGAAGATCCTCTGACTTCACAAGCTGATCCCTTCCTAGCTTTCCAGTCTGCTTACGCCTTCCCCTCACTCCCAGCCCACCCCACCATACCTACCCCACGCGTTCTGTGTCCCGCTGATGCTGACTTTGTGTTCCTCACACGCGGTCCTCTATCTTCCGTCTTTTTCACTGACTGTCTCTCCTGGTCAGAGATCTCTCCCTCCTGGCTTCACTCAAGTCCCAGCTCAAATCCCCCCTTCTCCAGAAAGCCTTTCACCATCCACTCCCCCCTTCAGGCCAATGTCTTCTCTCTATTGTTCATGGTCTTCTATTGTTCATCTCCACTCTATCCCATGTAGATCTTGTTTGTCCATAGGTGTTGGCGTCCTGTGTCTCCCATTAGACTGGAAGCTCCTTGAGGGAAGAGAATGTTTTTTGCCTTTCTTTGAATCCCCAGTGCTTAGCACAGTGCCTGGCATGGAGCGAGCACTTGTCGACTTGATGACTCCCCTACCTGGAAGAGGATTTCTTCAAAATATCTCTTCAAAATGCTCGACGATCTTCCACAGGAGGAACTCCCCAATACACTTGGCCATCGCGCCCTGGCACATTTCTCTTTGTTAGAACTTTTTCTCACGTCAAGGTTAATCGATGAAACATTTCCCAGTGACATCAACGGAGTGGCGAATCATTTCTTGACTTCCCCTAATGCTAATTTCATCCTTCCAAAGGTGAAGAAAGAAATCAGCATGATTTAATTCTGTATCTGATTCTCGCTAACAAGGAGGAACTGGTTGTTGAGATGGAAATGATGGGAACCTGGGGAAAAAATAACCTATTCTAGCTACTAATTTGTAGCAGAGAAAGAGAGGAAAGCCGGGAAGAGTCCGCCATGTGTGACTGATTGGATGAGAGCGGGCTTTAAAGGGTTCGGATGGAGGCTAGGGAATATCTGATAGACTGAAGTCCTACAGGGAATGGCAACCCTGGAAAGCTGGGATACGATCCCGAATGCTGAACAGAATGGAAAGCCATTTGTTGAACATTTACCATGTGCCCAGGTCTGTGCAAGCAGAAAATAGCAAAGTCTGATGGTTCCTGTTCTCCAAGAGTTTGCATCTAATTGGGAGAGCCTACAGAAGGGCGTGGCTGTCGAGTGAGTGGCAAGGCCCAGTGGTCCCAGAGGAAGTCACGAGCAAGAAAAAATAAAGAGAAATCATTCTAGTGAGAAGGAAAAGGCTGGTAGTTGCCCAAAGACACCACGGTGATGCATCCAATAGAAACTCACCAACCAATTAAAAAAAAAGACAGTGGGCAGAAGGCAGAAGAAAGGTAGCCAGAACTTAGTAAATCCCTACTATGTGCTTTGGAAACCTTATCTCAGTAGATCCAATTTTGGGAAAGACTATTACTATCCCTGTTTTAGACACTGTACATTTATACACCCCCCCCACACACATACACACACACCATCACCCTCCTTCTCTCTCCTATTTCAAGAAGCCAGGTAGTACAATGGATGACTCCCTCCGGTGCACCACTAGATTCAGGAAGACCTGAATTCAAATCTGGCAAACTATGTGATCCTGGGCAAGTTAACATAATTGCTGTCTGCCTTAGTCTCCTCATCTGTAAAATGGGGATAACCCTGCCTGAGTTGCTCTGAGGAGCAAATAAGATGATATTTGCAAAGTTAGTAAGTACAGTGCCTGACACACAGTAAGTTCTTAATAGATGGTCATGGATGATTCTCTTCTTTGAGGAAGGAACAGGAAAGAAGGGAATGGGGCCATTTCCGCAGCCAGAGCTCACCCCTGGGTATTCAGGAGGCCCCGTCCTGGGCACAGTACTTATCCAACCTGGCTCTTCACAGAACTGTCTCCTGTTATCGGCAGGGGTGTCACGGAATGAATTTGAACTCACAGAGACCAAGGATGTTAGAGCAGGCTGGATTTTTAGCACACAGAATCCTAGAATAAACTCCCAGAAGGTCAGAACTGGGAAGGACACGGACCTCAGAAACCACGTCGTCCAAATCTCTCTATTTATAGAGGAGGGAATTGCGGCAGCAAGGGAAACTGACTTGCCTAAGGTCACACAGCCGGCCGACAGCTGCCCTGGGATATTCATACCACAGGAAACAAGTCTTAGTCCATGCCAGGGAGAATGACTAGTGGAGTCCTCCCTCCCTTCAAGTTCAGCCAAATCCTGCCTTATTCTTTTCCACATACACTCTGCGTTGGACTGTGTGCATGCAGATGTTTGAAGGGCATCCTAGGTCAGCTGGCTGGGCGGGCGTGGGTCACTCCTTCCAACCACGGCAGGCAGAGCAGGGGCGGGGGAAGAAGGTTTCACTGGAAGGAGGGAGGAGAGACAAACTCCCACATCACATCACCATAAGACAAGTTGGAATGAAGCACTCTATTGGCCCCAAACGGTACCCTAGAAACAAGGGTGTCTGTCTTGAGAAGTTTTCCAAAATAAAAGTCCCCAGCTGATAGAAACGGCCAGAAACAGTCTTCAACCTGTGGAGTGCTCCTCTGTCCGGATGTCACCTGGACGGCTGGGCTCAGTTCGGAGCGGTGCATTTTAGGAAGGAGACTGCCAAGCTGCAGCATTCACAACGAGGAGGCGATAGGAGACTGCCTCACAGAAGGACACACATGAGGCTTTTTGGTCAGGCTGAGGGAAGACCAGCGGGAGGTTAAGAGGGATCTGTCTCTCTCCGCTTGGCCCCCAAGGACCGAGCAAGGGACGAGGTACATAAAAATAGCTCTGGGCTGCTTTGGGGGAACGAAGTGTCCCAGTGATACGAGGTGGCCAACAGAGGAGTGGATGGCCTTGGGGGTTCCCAAGGCGGAAGAACAGGCCGCCGGAGGGGCTCTTAGAGCTTTCGGTACTTGGATTCACCAACTCTCCAGAGACACCAACAGAACTAGAGGGGCAGCTCAAAGTAATCATCAAGCAAGCAAGCATTTATTAATTAAACACCTATGATATACCAGGCACTGGGGATATGAAAGAAAAGCAAAACCAGTCCTGCCTGCAAGGACCTTACATCCCTTTGTTTAACTGTGTATATATTTTTTTCTTTTTAAAAAATTTATGTAGTATTTTATGTTTCCTCAATTTTGTGATTTTTAATAATATTTCATCTTTCCAAATACATGTAAAGATAGTTTTCAACATTCATTTCTTTAAGACTTTGTGTCCCAAATTTTTCTCCCTCCCTTCTTTACCTCCCCCACCCTGCCTTACCTTCCCCCTCCCCAAGATAGCAAGCAAGCTGGTATAGCTTATATACGTACAATTCTTTGAAAGATATTAAGGACCTCCTATTTCTTTCTTTTTTTTTTTTAGGACCTTACATTGTAATGGGCAAGAGAAGTATTCACACAGTAGGCACTCAATGCATGCTTATTGATTGATTGATGGTGACTTGACCCTATATGGAAGGAAAGTATTATGTAGCTGACATTTCACAAGAAGGCCTCAGTTCAAAATCGAAACTACATTAAATTGACCATTGCCACCGAGATCTCGGGCAGCAGTAAAAATGGTCAGAATCCCCTTCCTGTCCTTGAAAGCCAGACATTGAGGCAGGACATGATGCCAGGACTGACCCATCCAGTCAAGTCTGGGCCCAGTTGTGTCTCCGGTACTGAAACATTTTCACCAACTCAGTTCTGCTCGTAACCAATGGTGGCGCATCTAGAAGCTGGGTGCGTATCATTAGCAGGAAAAAATGGGGCAAAACGACCTGGATCCAAGTCCCCTGACCTTGGCCATACTACTGCTGCTGCTGCTGCTGCTGCTGCTGCTGCTACTACTACTACTACTACTACTACTACTACTACTACTACTACTACTACTACTACTTACTACTACTACTACTACTACTACTACTACTACTACTACTACTACTACTACTACTTACTACTATTACTACTACTACTACTACTATTACTACTGCTGATTGCCACTACTACTATCAGTACTACTACTACTACTACTACTGCTGCTAATTGCCACTACTACTATCGCTACTACTACTATTACTACTACTACTACTACTACTACTGCTAATTGCCACTACTACTATCACCACTACTACTACTACTACTACTGCTGCTGCTGCTACTACTACTACTACCACTATTACTACTGCTACTGCTGCTGCTGCTAGTACTCCTATTAATACTACTACAAGTAGCTCTTTTTTTTGTTTTTTTGGTTTTGTTTTGTTTTGTTTTTAGATTAACATGTAGCTTTAATGCAACACCATTTAGTAGTTTGACAACTGGAAAATAGCCCTTTTTCTGAGAATGGGAGAAACTGAGGAGCACATCTGTTGGAAGCCAGGAATTTGCACATCAATGAACCGGCCACTGGAGCGTAGAACAACTCACTATTGCTGCCTCTTGTTGAGCTGCTGTGCAAAGTATAGCTCAAGTGTTTACAGGACTTGGGTTTTCTTCACCTAAAACCTGGGTGAGTGGTAGAATAAGTATGACTGGACTGACTCATTTCACAGATGAGGAAACTGATGCAGAGAGTTCAGGAATTGCCTAAGATCATGATGAAGCAATTGAGACATGGGCTTTGAGTATCTCTCCAGAAGGCCATGGCCTTTGAGGGCCGCCTCACCAGTTCTAGATAAATTATAACAGCAACATTCAAATGACCTTTCCCAGTGGTTCCACTCCTGCCCAAGTCCTAGTAGGGCTTCATTTACCAACTTGCCACACAATGGGAAGTGGAGGGGAAAGAGCCTCTGGCTCTGAATCTCACTAGTTGTGGTACCTTGGCCAAGTCCCTCCCCCTCCCTGGAGTTTAGTGTCCTCTATGTAATGACAGGCTCGGTCTAGTTGGCTTCTGAGATGCCTCGCTCTAGACCTAAGGTCCTAAAAGCGTGACTCCTTTAGGGTAAATCATCTCATCTATCTGGGCCTCGGTTTCCCCTTCTGTTGGACTAGATGGCCTCTGAAGGCTCTTTAAGCTCTAGAACCTGAGTCCAGGTGCACCCCTGTACGAATCACTTCACTTTTGTCCTCCGTAAAAGGAGGAGGAGCGTTAGAGTTCCACGTTCCTCCCCACCCCTACCTCTAGCTTTTAACAATTAATATCCTAACCTCCTAACTGCCAAGAGGCTGCTGACATCTAGAGGGGAGGGCTAAGAAACTAACATGGCGCCCTCTTCCTTCCTAGTAACCAAGGCTGATTTTCTCGAGTTGTCACTCTCCTTCCTTTCCACGCGCTTCCATAGTGGGCAGCCTTTCCACTGGGCCAGCAGGTTCAAGACCAGGGCCCTCAGTGACTTCCTGCTCCCTTTGAAATGAAGAATCCCTGCAAGCCAGTAATGGAGCCCTGGATCTGGAGCCAGGAAGATCTGAGTTCGAATCGCACTTCAGACATCTGCTAGCCGTGTTATCCTGATTAAGACACTTAACTAGTCTCCTTTTCTTTATTGACAAAATCATCATCATCACAGCCACCTCCAGCTGCAGGGCTCCATTCAGTGTATCACTTAGCTGCCTCTGTGGGTGAGAAACTTAGAGATCGTGGCATAGTGGTGGGAGACGTCCTCTTGGGTGGGGAGGGAGAGCTTTGCCGCAGGCCTCAAATCCTTGCCCGGTGACTGCTCTTCTCTTCGGCCTCCCACCCTTGGCAGATGGCCTGCTGCAGCCAGGGGTGAATCCAGAAGGACAGTCCAGAGAGCTGGCTCGGAGCCTCAGTTGCTGCTAATTTCTTATGTTACTCTAAGCAAAGCTGCTTGTTCACCTTGGTGGATACACTAGAAAGAACCTGGGTTCTGAAGTCTGAGGGCTTAGGTTCAAATCCCACCTCTGATATCTATTACCTACATGACCTTCCTTTCCTGGGTCTCAGTTTCTTCATTTGTAAAACGAGGGAGGTGAACAAGCTGGCCCTGGATTTTCCTTCCAGCTCTGGATCTAGGAGCTGATGTGGGAACTTCAGGAAGTCATTTCCGGTTCTTTCTTCACATGGTGAAGGGGGCTGGGCTAGATGGCCTCTGACATCTCTTTCAGATCTATGAGTCTATCAGCCTATGGTATCTAAGCTCCCTTGTGCCATCGAGGCTCCGCCTCGATGACCAGATGCGTCTATATCACACCAAGGGCAACGGGAAGCGCATAGTGGGTATGAACCGGTTTACGCAACAGAGCCAATGAGGAGCAGGAAAGAGATGGTGGGGAGAGGACCTGGGCTTGGCCTTCTAACCTGTCAGGGCTAGAGATGTCGGGTGGATCTCAGTGCTCCGCGCTGCCCTCAAGACATTGGGGAGAAAGCAAGGAAGGCCTCTGGTTTGTTAGGCAGATACCCCGCGCCTCCCCATGGCATGCTCATGGGACAAAGAATGGCCCAGAATGGGTAGGGATGGACGGGCTG
Source organism: Myrmecobius fasciatus (assembly GCA_023553655.1). NCBI lineage: Eukaryota > Metazoa > Chordata > Mammalia > Dasyuromorphia > Myrmecobiidae > Myrmecobius > Myrmecobius fasciatus. The sequence goes on from JAJPUD010005793.1 coordinate 10,577, forward strand.
CAAACCGACCCACTGGAAAGACCTTCCAAACTGCCGAGGCTCCGGATCGCTTTGGAATATTCAAGTGTGTGCAATGAGAGAGGTTGGGGAACCCTGCCTTGCCGGGTGGTTGCAGGAAATTAAGAAGGCAAAGGGAGAGGGGTGGGCAGCCAGGACCCAGATTTGTAAAAATCCGTAGGAGACACGACCTCACCAGAGCAACTTCAGAAGTGACCATCACCTGAGACGGGACATTACTCAAGTGCAATTTGACGAGTTTCCAATCAGAGGAAGAGCCAGGGAGGCTCAGGGGAAAGAGAGGCTGCTTCGGGGCTGGGAGACCCAGGTTCAAGAGCTCTCGGGACTCTCTGGCTCTGCCATGCTGGCAAAGCCTCCAATCCCCTCACCTGCTGTTGGGCAGCCTTCGAAGACTACAAGTCTACACAGGCAGAGGTTCCTTATCTGAGAATTCCTTCGACCACTGGGACTGCTGGGGGTCTAGTCTCGATCCCAAATCAATGGAACCTTTTGCCAAACGGAAGAAGGGTCTCGAGGCATTGGAATAAAGAGCACGACAGACTACCCAAGACTCAGTCTTAGCGTTTCTAACACAGCGCTGAGAGTGGGGCAAAACTTGGGTTCCAGGGGCAGCTAGGTGGCGCAGTGGTTAGAGCACCAGCCCTGAAGTCAGGAAGACCTGAGTTCAAATCTGGTCTCAGACACTTCCTAGCTGTGTGACCCTGGGCAAGTCACTTAACCCCGACTGCCTCAGCAAAAAGCAAAACAAAAACAAACAAACAAACAAAAAAAAAACTTGGGTTCCAATCAAAGACCCTTTTCTTTTTCTTGCTTTTTTTTCATTGGAAGAGATCTCGAGGGCCATCCCGGGCAACCCAAACCCAAGGGGAAAAGCCCCAAACAGTTCTAGAGTGCTGCTGACAAATTGTCGTCAAGTCCCCGGGAAGGCAGAAGCTGCCACCTCCCCAGGCAGCCCAGACCACTTGCTAAGAGCTTCCCAAGCCTGACTGTTACCCAGGGAAGTCTCTTAATGCTTCCATCCCCCCGTTTGTCAAATGGAGACAATAACACCACTGGCACAATTTCTCTGGCTTTGGATTCATCGGCTCAAAGCGTTAAGAGCAAATGAGCTCTCCATGTAATATGGGGGCTGATTTCTGAGCACTTGAACAGCTCTGACTCTTACAAAGCCAGCCCGTCCCCCTGTTTTGCAGATGAGGACACGGTGACTCCCAGAGACAAAGTCCTTGCCCAGAGGCACCCGGTGACAGAACTGAGCTGGGAACACAGGCTTCCCAATTTTTGAGTCATGGTTAAAACCTTCTCTACAGCCTGCTGCCCGCCTCCCGGGCCAGTGGGCAGTCAGGGAGGCTTTATGGCTTTGTTTCCCCCTTTCGGATTGCCTGCAGGCCCTTGGCATTTGAAAATAGGCTCATTTGCCCGGCCGCGCTGCTAATCACCCTTCAATTCTCTGAGTTACAAGCAAGCAGCAAGCTGTTCTTGCTCTCTCCCCGGCATGTCCATGGCGGTCTCACAAGAGCCCCTGGCACAAACTTTCAGGCAAGACTGATTTCCCATGTGTGTGTGTGTGTGCGTGTGTGCGTGCGCCCCAGGAAGTCCTGGCTGCCTTCTCAGGTGCAGCTCCCTGTGGACAGCCAGAGCTCCCGGCTGGGCCACAAGTTCTGCTCACCTATTCGGGGATCACCAAGCACCGCTCTCCTACTCTGTGCAGTTGCCTAGGTTACGTGTGTGTCTGGGGACACCATTTGCCTTCTTTTTTCTCCTGCTGAGACAGGCCTCTAATCCTTCCCATCCCCTACCTCTCTTTCCGTAGGCCTTCCAGCACTGCTAGAATCTGCACACCAACTGTATTCTGGGAGAGACAGAAAGGCAACTCTTGCCTTTATTTCTTACCAAGCTATTCATTTGACAAACATTCAAGGAGAGACAAGACATCGAGGCTCTCTGCGTTGTCGTGCTGGGCTCAAAACCAGCAGTGTCTGGGTTCAAATCCTGTCCCTGACATGTAGTATTTATAGCACACTGGATGAGGAACTCAAAACTCCCTGAGTCTCAGGCAACTGTATGAGGTTAAAGGTCAGGGTTGGTATCAATGGACAAGAGTCCCCATGCTGGGAGTAGGCACACTGACAAAATCTCAGGTCCCGGATGTAAGCGCAAAGCCTGGTAGAGTATGTCAGGGTAGATACAAAGCTGAAAATGACCTTGGGGAGTTTAACGTTCTGCGAGGAAGAGAGTCTCAGACAGCTGAAGGGATGACAAGGCAGGCTACTGTCATGAGCATTCATAAGCAGGATTTGTCATTGGGGGTCTGGATTCTAATGATTGCTCCGGCGCTTACTGATCTGATTTGTCTTGTACGAGTCACCTCATGTCTGTGAACCTCAGTTTCACCATCTGAGAAGTGGCGCTAATAACTCTCGCATCCATTGCGAGGCTTCCAAGGCTGTGGCCAAGATGGCCGAAGCATCATTCTGTCACTATACGCAAGGAAACTTGAGAAGTCTCAACAAGCATGCGTGAATTTGGCATTCGTTTTGAGGGAGTTGTAGGGGGGCTGAGCAGCCACTTCAGCCAAACCTCAGGATTTCAGAGTCACAGGACATCAGTAGTGGGAGGGGCCCCAGCAGCTACCAATTTCTAACCTCTCCCATTTTACAGATTGAGGAGATGGGAAGGTTCCCTAAGGCCACACAGGTAATAAACAGAATCAGGCCAGAACTCCGGCCCAAGGCGCCTACTACCAAACCACAAAAAGAAAATTCCATATGCAATCATTCCAGTGCATTGTGGGAGTTTATTTGTAGATCATTCAGAAGTCCAAGAGAAGAGGGGGCACAAAAGGCGGATCAAGGTCAGAAAATCTCCTATCTGCTCTAGATTATTTGGCATAGGGAGTGGACAGAAGGAGGGACTTGGGAGTAAAAGAGATCTAACTTCAAATTCTGCCCCACCTCAGATATTCCCTCTATGGTGGGGCTGCGAGCAAGTCTTTTTCCCTCTCTGGGTCTCCGTTTCCTTGCCTATGAAATGAAATCTAAATAGCCCCCAGTTCCTCTTTGACTCTGGAGCTATGATCCTCTGCTCCTAGGCAACTTCCTCCTCTGAGCCTCAGTTGCCTCATCTGTCAAGTAAGTGCCCTGGATGGGCTGATCTCCAGAGCCCTTCCAGGGAGAAGATCCGAAGAAGCAGCCGCAAGGCCAGCCCCCCTTGGAGAGCAGTTCTTCCTCCTTCAGCGCCCTCTCCCCCCAAAGCCCAAACACACAGACAAGTGCCCCCTCCCCAAGGGGCTGGATTCCTGAACAAGAGGAATGCAGGAAACGCCATTTGGGATAAAATGTAACCAGTCTAAAAAAACTTGCTCGCTCACTCGCCGCTCGCTCACTCGCTCGCTCCAGCTCCAGGAAAAGAAGCCTTAAAAAAATCTATTTACACAGGTGTGGGGTCAGATTTCTATTGAATCTGGCCTCCAGCACACACGAGAACACTCCCCGGCCAGGCAAGGGAGGCCATTGGTTGCTTAGAGCCAAAGATGGGTCTTGTGGCCTATAACTTGGGGGGGGGAAGAAAAGGGGTGCTTGACTCCCAAAGTGAAGAGGTCAAACAGGCACCAGAGTCCAGAAAAGTGGAGGAAGGCCTAGTGCCTCCATCTCCTGGAGATCCTCCTCCTCCCCTCCCCAGCAGAAGATGTAGTCAGGGCAGGAAGTTCCTCTGGAGAATCCACAACTTCCAGGGAGCATTTTTAACAACTTAAAAACAAACTACCCATGATGCCCTGGGATGTTAGGGGGAAGAGGTCAACCTTTTCCTCAGCAGCTGGCACAAACAAAATTCATCTTCATGGTCAGTAACTAGATAACCTGGAGCAGAGGCAGGAGGTCAGACAACAGTCAGTGGCCCTCCCCTTGTATGCCCAGGTGACTGGGAGCAGACAGGCTGGTGCCCTGAGTGTATTTCCCGTCTATCTGGCTAGAGGGCAACACCAAATCACAGCACATTTATAGTCACGGCCCAAATCACTCATTTTACAGAAGGGGAAACTGAGGCCCCAGGATGAGAGGTTACACGGTAGGGTTCATAAGGCAAAAGTCCAGTTGAGTAAAGAGAGGCTCATAAGCAATGGACTAAATTCGGCCTGATCTGTTCTTCGCTCATGTCAAGAGACAGAAAAAAATGGTCTTCCCTCTTTTGCAACACTCTTGTTAACTCGATGGAATTCAATAAGTGCATTTATTAAGCACCAACTATGTGTCAGTCTACTACCATCCCTGCCCTCAAGCTTCTTATACTCTCTAAGGAGGAAATTTTATGTACATATCAAAAAAAAAATCTACAAACTAGTTTCTTGAGGGTGGGCCAGGTTTACCGTGAAGGGTGGACAAGTAATCGACAGAGTCGGGACTCTGGAGGGAATGATGGGAAAGAAGAATTTGGCAACGGCGCAGCAGGGAGTGGCGGTCGAGGAAGGGAGCTCAGCCGCAGGCAGTCTGCAAATCAGATTCAGAGTGGAGCCACTGGGTAAGAGATGGCTGTACCCTTCACAACTGCAATGGCTGACTGGATTATCAATCCCAGAGAAAGAGGTCAAAAGTGGAGGGGGTGGAGGAGGAGACGAGTACATGTCATATTTCTAGGCCATAGGTTAAGGGCAGGGGTTGGCTAAGGACTCGGCACCTGGCTGGTTATAGAGGGGTAAGGGACGTGCAAGGTATCTACCCTCCAGTCCTCAGCCACTCTGGTTGTCCCTCGGGTTTACTCAAATCTATGATTATCTCCCTCAAACTGGGGGACCCCAAAAGGCCTTTCTGCTAGCCTGGTAGCCAGTGTAGACTAAGAGGGGCTGCATCCAAAAATGAATACCATTGGAGGTGGAAGAGGGGAATATCTTTTACAAGGAGGGCCCAACAGCTCAGCTTGACTAGAACAGGGTGTGTATGAGGGAATGACAGTGAAGGAGAGTGGAGGGGGGTGTGGATGGGAGTCGACACGCCAAAGCCTTTAAATGCTTGGCCCATGACTCCAAATTTTATCCTCGATGCAACAGAGAACCATTACAACTCTGTGAAGAGGGGGAGAAACGATCTGGGCTTTAGGAATATGGATTTGGCAGCCCCATGGAGGATGGACTGAAGAAAGGAAGAGTTAGAGGCAGAGATTGCAATTAGAGGCTGTATTGATGGAAAGAAGGGGATAGATGGGAGATGCTGGAGAGGTAACATTGACAAGACTTGGCAAGTGATCAGCTACATGGGCTACACAGAAAGGACAAAGTCAAGGATGAATCCAAGCTAGCAGGCCTCGAGGACTGGATGAGTTGAGAAGAATCCGGGATTTTTCTAGAACTTAAGAAGTGCTTATGGATTGACTGGGTTCCATTTTTAACACACTGCATTTAACGGGCACCAGGATATCCAGGTGGAGAAGGAAAGGAAAGCAAGTGATATAAATGTGTCCGGGGCTTAGGAGAGGGTCAAAGGCATAGATCTGGGAAGCAGATGCAAATAGATAAATGAGTAGGAAAGCCCAGAGCTGGTGAGATCAGCACCCATTCCTTGGGAAATCATGACAGAGCCTAGGAGGGGCTTTCTTGGTTTGTTTTGCCATTTATGTTAGTTTAATTGATGGTGCTTTAAATGTTAGAACCTTTTCAAAAGACCAAAAAATGGGGCATCCTATGGGTGAAAGGAAATCACATCCAACTTGACATTCTAGCTATAATTGCAATAAGAAATATTGCCCCATGGGAAACTTAGGTCATCTTCAATTGTATTGCTTGGGATAAGCAAATAAACAAAAAGAGCCCTAAAAGGACTGCTATAATGAAGTGTCCACATTTGTTACAGGGGATGAGAAAGCAGATCTTATAAAGAACCTGAATGAGACCCTCTCAATGACATCGACGTATACTTTAGTGCACGTTGACTTCAATGTAAAGGGCTGGGGGCTAGGGAAGATTGTGACAAAGATGGTGGTAAATCTGTTTTCAATCAGGCGTGATGATACCTGTAATCTCAGCTCCCAGGGAGGCTGAGACCTCGTGAGTCAGGAGTTCTGAGCTCCAGTGGGCTGTGCTTACCAAACTGAAGTTAGCAACATCACGGGAAACCGGCAGGTTGTAGCAGGAGGGGGGAATTAGCCCAGGTCCGGAAATGGACCAGATCAAAGTTTCCATGCTGTTTAATAATGGCAATGGACCCATAAGTAGTCCCTGCACTTCCAGCCCAGGCAAGAGGAAACCCAATCTTAAAATAATAACGACAAATCCACCACCCCCATGGTTTAAGGGGAGGGAGAAACAAGAGAGACTATAAAGTGAAACAAAATGATACATCTACGTCATGAATGACATAGAGTTTGACATGTGGAAGAAGAAAATTTAGGCTTGATGGTATCCCTAAATGCTGTGAACAGGATGAAGTTGGAGTCACCGGGTGTTTAAATTATACTCGAACAGGCAGGAAACACTCGGTCATTGTTCCGAGAGTTATTTCTGAATCGGCTCATTGTAGATAAGCAGCCCGTCTATGGGGGTTAGAGAAACGATCAAAATTAGTCCCAAGTTAGAAGAAGGCGTAAAAAGGAGGAGACGTAGTATATAAGAGAGTTACTTCCCACACGACCTACTGAAATGCATAAAAGAATAAATCGATACAGACGATCTGCATTCCCAGAGGAAGTTTTACTGATGGAAATCAATGACCACAATAAGAAGGCCAGAAAGTCTAGAAACCACCTCAGCCGGTAAACACGGGAGCTAGCCAAAAGCAGACATGGCTGCCTAGGGCAAGATTAGTGCAGAATGACTTATAAAATCTCATGAAGGAAGATAGCAGAAGATTCTGAGGAGTCATAAAACAGCAAGAAGCAGTAGAGGGAAAACACATTTACAAAAAGTTTGGAGAGAGACCCAGCCTAAGCCGGACTGTCCTGAGAGCATTTCAGAATGAAGCAAAACAACAGATCACAAAGTGAGAACATACATCAATGTGTTTCAACTTCTTTCCTCTACTTCATTATGAGGGGAGGATAATAAGTCCCTTGCCCTCAGTTTCCTCCTCTGTAAAACAAGGTTTGACTGCATCATCCTTGAAATCTAAGTCTGTGATCCAATTAGTGAAAGAGAGAGAAACTGAACATGATGCCTGCCAGGAGACGAAAGAAAAATGATGACGCTCACTTCTCAGGGAACCTAGTGAACTTGGCAGGAAACATAGGTCTAACTAGGCCAGAAAGGCCAGCAGACCTGGATAGAACTGTACTTTAACAGTTTCTCAGCCTCGGGAGACCTTCTTGGAGGCCTTAGTTTTCCTCATCTGCAAGAAGGGAGATGGCATTCGCACTGGTTATCTCACAGCGATCTTGAGAGGCTCAAACAAGCAAGAGAAGAGGAAACGCTATAGAAATCAAGAGTGTCATCATGGCCACTGTTTTCCCATGGTCCTGATCAAAAAAGACATCCACTAGCATAGCAGTGGAAAGGGGGCTGGGTTGGGAGTCAGAGGTCATGGGTTCGGAGTCTCCTTGGGTGACCTTGGATACTGATGCTAAACCGGCCTCTCTAGGTCATAGTTTTGTCCTGATTCAAATGAGGGGTTCAAAGAGATGGCCTACCTGATCCCCTTTAGCTCAAAATCTATCATCTGGTCTGGGACTCCCCACTCCACTGGGAGGGCTAATTGTGATTCCCTCCAGTACAGACTTTGCCTTTACCTACAACCAGATGAGTGCAAAGCAACTCCAGTGGATTTCACTGTCTCACAAAGCGCCTGGTACCCACAGGCTTCTAGGCAAGAGTCCAGATACCACAATGAAGTCAAATTGAGCATCCAAGACCGAGCTTCCCCATGAGAGAAATGAAACAAGAGTGAAAACACAAATCCAAAGCCTGAACTAAGGCAGGAGCTGCCTCTGTGTTGCTCCTCTGTTTCTCTCTTATCTTCCCTCAAGCAGAGAAGAAAGGAAAGGAAGGACATTTTACAGCTCTGATTTATCTGAATGCTTCAAGAACCCACAATTTGATAGGATCGTGGGATCAAGGTCTGGAAGGAACTATCTAAGGTGATTTTTGTTTCATGCCTTTGAGTCCTAGGGAGGTACTCTGAATTGCCCAAGGCCAAGCAGGTAAGTGGGTGCTTAGTCCAAGGTTGTTCAGTCATGTCTGGTTCTTTGTGAGCCCACGGGGTTTTCTTGGCAAGAAAAATGGAGTGGTTTGCTACATCCTTCTCTGAGAGATTCAGGCAAGCAGAGGTTAAGTGACTCACCCAGGGACACATAGTGAGTTCTGGGGCTGCATCTCAATGACCCCCTGTCTTCCCGACTCCAGACCCAGCACTCTATCCGCCAAGGCACCACCTAGCAGCCTCAGGGTAGCTGTTTGCTAATGTTTGCTGAGCCTTCTGATTCCAAGTCTCATGCGTTTTCGACCACACCATGGACAGTGACTCTTTTTAGCAAGGCAAAGTATAGGTCTGCATGAATTTCATGCTATCTCTGAGTGATCCAGAACATTCGGCCTTTCTAAAATGTTCCCCAAACACCGTGAGGCCTGCAGCTACTTCTTGTCCATTATCCGTGACGTGGCTCCTGAAGTGTCAACAAAGGTTGGGACCATCAACTGTGAGTTACAGTTTTCTCAGTGTTGAGAAGGATTCTATGGGCCTTTGATCTGGCCTTGGTACAGGGAAGTGCAGGCTGGAGGCCCACGTGGAGGGAGAGATGAGCGGAAAACAGGAGATGTCGGCTTTGTCACTAAGCCTGCCACAAGCCCGTGAGGGCTTCATAAGAGCAGCATCAATGTATTATAGGAACGCAAGGCCTTAGGGGGCAGACCCTTTGGTTTCTGTCTTTGTATCACCTGCATTTAAGAGGGTGACATTATGCTGGTTGAGTGGAAATGAATGTGTCTGATGTCTTATATTCTCCTGTCTTTAATTATCATCCAAATCCACAAGAGATCACAGAAGAGGAGGCTGGGAGAGTGGGTAGAAGGCTGATCTTGGACCCAGGAAGACAGGCTCAAGTTCCACCTGCAACATTTACTGACAGCATGACCATCAGCAGCTCGTTTATCTGCCCAGCTCTCTAGGCAACTAACTCTCTAAGACCTGAAGTTACTGATACACCAGGAGATGAAACAGTATACCGAGAACATTCGAGGTCTGATCCAGATGGCTGCTGGCTAGAACCGACTTCTGCCTGAAGAGAATTCTTTATTTAGAATGGGATGCAAATTCTCAGCATGGGCTTCTGGGAAAGAATATGGATTTGGACTCCCAAGTCCTGAGTTCTGCTGCTTAGTACCGGGACAGCTTCAAGCGAGTTGCTCAATTTCTCCCAGCCTCAGTTTCTTGTTCTGTAAAATGATGTATCTTGACTTAAGAGGTCCATTAGGGTTCTAGAACCATGATCCCATGTGCAATCTGGGTCAGGTTATATTCCCCCCTTCCTGGTCCTAGTTTCCCCCCTGTAAAATAAAGGGGTTGAACCTGATGGCCTCTGAAGTCCTGGTCAGCTCAAATTCTATGATCTTATTCTAAAAAGTCGCTCTGCCTCATTTGGCCTCAGTTTATTCACTGGTAAAAGTCTGGATTGCTAAGAGATGAAGTGACTTGCTTGGGGTCGCTCAGCCAGAAGGTGTTAGAGGCAGGACCTGAGCTTGGGTTCTAAGGCCAGCTCGGCACCGTTCATTAGGGAGGATGACCTCGGCCATTATGAGTTTCACTTTTGAGATCAGGAACAGGAGCGCAAGGCCAGTGGTCTCCTGCGCTTCCTCTCTGGCTCTGATGGGCTCATCATAACAAAAGGAAGCTCAGAACCCGGGTCCCAGAATGCCAGAGGAGGAGGATGGCCCATGAGTATAATTCAAGCCTCTCCTTTCTACAGGGGAATATAAGGTCCCAGAAGAACGGACCAAGGTCAGCGGCAGGATCGGGGCCGGGCCTGAAGTTCCCTCGTTCTCAGCCCAGCACCTTCTGGGTGAGAGTGGCCATCGGGCTGTGTTTGTGTCTACCCAGCTGCCGGGAACGTGTGCGAGGCCCCGGGCCACTTTCTTAGCGGCTTCTCGGCAACGTTTCGTCCTAGAGAGCTGGCGCTCCCAAAGCAGCGACGTGCGCTCCAGGCTCCGCGAGGCCCCAGACAAGCAGGAATGTGGCAGCCCCGGGAACGAAACGAGGGGGTCAGAGGCGCTTGACCGCGGACATGCGCGTTTACGTCTTCAGGGGAGTCAGGGGCAGGGGAGGGAGGGAGGGCTGGAAGGAAGAGGAGTCAAAGGAGCACTTGAGATTTGCCCAAAACACTAAATCAGATGCTCTGGAAACACCCGCCGGCATGGGGTCATCCTCCAGATTCTGCCCACAAGCTAGAGCTCCCTTTTTATTAGGTGCCCCCAAAGGCCCAGCTGAGGACCAAACAAACAGATAATGGGATCCCCCAGCTTCTGCCTGTCAATGCCTGGAAAAGAGTAAAGCCTTGGGCCCGGGATGGATTCAGTGAGCCCACCTTGGGAAATTGGGATGATCCCTGGACTCGCTCGCTGTAAAGGAGAGGAAACAAGAGGAGAGGGGCCACTGCTCTAAGGGGGGCCTGTGGTGCACACCGGGGAAAGGCCGGCGAGCCTGGGGCCACGGTGGGCCACAGATCTGGCAATGCAAGACTGCCAGAGCCCAAAAGGATCTTGGGATATAGAACCATAAGTTAGAATGGCACCTCAGAGGCCATGTAGTCCAGCCCTGGTCATTTTACAGCACGGGAAACCGACGGCCAGGAAGGTTAAAGTGACTTGCTTGAGGTCACAGAGAGGATTACAATCTAGAGCTACAAGGACCTCCACAAGTCATCTGGTCCAACCCTGTCATTTTACCGAGAAGGAAACTGAGGTCCCCCAGTGAGCTGACCAAGGTAACACAGGTAAGTGAGCACAACTGGTGAGATTTAAACTGAGGTCCTCAGACATCTATACTACAAGAAATATGCAGTCTGAGCTGAAGGCTCCCGAAAACACAGTCTGGGGAGCCAGAAGAGGTTTGCCCTAACTTTCCGATGCAGACAAACTGGCCTTTTCTCGGTACCTCACCCGTGAAGTTTCCTCTCCCATCTCCCTGCCTTTGCTTGGGCTGCACTGCATGCTGGGAATGCACTCACTCCTCAACTTTGTCTCACACACTCCTCTTCATCCAAGATGAAATCCTGCCCAATTCTCCCACCCACCAGTGCCGTCTCCTCCATTAATTCCTTGTGTATGTGTGTGTGTGGGGGGTCTGTTTCAATCTTTGCCCTTCTCAACCCTGGGGCACAGAGAAGGCCGTGTGCCCAGTGAATGCTCAATGGCTTCTAAAAGACTTTATTATCCCCATTTCACAAATTAAAAACCCAAGGCTTGGGAACTTGAGGAAGTTCTGCCCCCCCCCCAGCTCTGGAACTTGGCTTGCTGACCACAGGCTTTCCATTGACCCTAGGCCGCTTCATTACCAGGACATGGAGGCCTTCCATTTGAGGAAGAGGAGGCTGGGGGCGGGGAGGACGTGATCACCATGTCCACGTCTGCAGGGGGCGGTCACATGGAGGCCAGAACTTGGAGCCAATGGGTGGGCAGCAGCTTGACTGACCCGAGGATAAACCTGCTCCAGGGAGGGGGTGTCCCAAGGTGGGACTGACCACTGTGGGAGGTGGGGCTCCTAGTCAAAGGGGAGCCAGGGTAGATGAGATCTAAGATCACTTTCTATTATGAGATGGAAGAAAGAGACAGACCAGGAGAGAGGGAGGAGACAACGAGAGAGAAGGAGATGGGGAGACTGAGGGAAGGAGGGAGATGGAGGGGGAGAGGAAGGACAGGCTGGGAGAGGGAAAGGGGACAAAGAGCAAGAGGGCATAGTTATACGAGGAGGAGAGAGAGAGAGAAAGAGAGAAGGAAGCGAGCAAATAAAAGAAGAGAGGGAGAGAGAGGGGGAGGGAAAGAGGCAGAAAGAGGAGGAGACAGAAATGGCAAAAATACAGGCACAAGGAGACGGGAGGAAAGGGAGAGGGAGAAGAAGGGGGACACGGACGGGCAGGAGAACACACGCCGGGCCAGGGATGAGAAAAGGAAGGGGGGGACACAGAGACGGCGAGACAGAGGAGGGCACACCCCCACAAAGACAGAGAGAGATACAGGCAGACACACACACATACACACACACAGGGGAGGGAGAGGGAGGCAGAAATTGGGGGATGGAGAAAGATGGAGGGAGGGAGCCAGAGAAACAGTGAAATGGGAGATGGGAGATGAGGGTGGGAGGACAGGCCCCGGCCTCTCCAATTGGGGGATTCAAGGATCTCAAGAAAGCCAATTCCGTGCACCTCAGCCGCAGAATCTCTCAGGTAGTAAAGATATATTGTAAAAATGGGAAAAACAAATCAATAAATGTTCAAGGCGGGTAATAAGACAGCCTCTCCCCCCCCGCCCCGCTTCAGGCTGGGCTGATGAGAGCTGTAAAACAAGTCACACAGCTTTATAGATGGGAGGAGAAAGAAAACACCAATAATGATTTTTTTTTTCCAAAGCCATCTTCCTCCCTCAGTCCCTTCAAGCAAAGGTCTAAATGCAGCCGCCCGGGGACCAGATCCAGCAGGCCTCAGGGGGATGGACACAGGCCTAGTTCTGGGCAGCCTCTCTCCCCTCCTTTGTTCTACAAACAAAGATTTAAGAGCCCAATGCATGTTCCAGACTGGGGGCAACCCAGGTTTAGAGGAAAACCTGGGCCGGGCCTTTGGAAGCTTACAGATCTGCCAGATGGGGGGGATGTGGAGCCAAACGGAACCCAGGCCCAAAATCTGAAGCCTGGGCTTAAAGCCCCTCGTCATCAGCCAGGTGAGAGCACAGCCATCACTCCCCTCTCGCCCCCTCCGCCAGAAAACGAGGCCCGGATCTGCAATGGAAGCCTTCCACAGCAAACAACTGATGATATGACGTACACAGGTGGGACTAAATCACAGAATCATGGCCCGAGAGAGGCTGGCCCTGAGGTGGCAAGGTACAGAGGGCACTGGCCAGGGACTCAGAAAGTTCAGATCCAGCCTCGGGCACTCCCAGCACGTCACCTCCCCCCTGTCTGCCTCAGTTTCCTCAATTATAAAAATGAGGATAAGAACAGCACTCCCCTCTCAGGGTCGTCGTGAACATCCAATGGGACGATGTTTGTAAACTGCCAAGGGAATGGAAGCTGCTGGCATTACTATCACTACCTCAAAGGGACCGGGGTTACGTTCAATAATCCCACCTCCCATTTCTGCACAGCCACGTGAGTAGGCTCCTCAGCACAGCGCCTGGTGCTTAGTAGGTGCCGAATTTCAGATTACCGGCTCCCTTAGCCTCCCTGTGCCCCCAAGAACTCCCCAAGACCACAATTTACAGATGAGAGAGATTATTAGCCTGCATGGGTGGAGGGAGTTTCCACACAAAGGAGTTCCCCACATTGGTTAGATCTAGAGATCTAGAGCAGGATGGGCCCTCAGAAACCATCTAGTCCGACTATCTATTTTATAGAATGGGAAACTGAGGCCCAGGGAGGGCAAGTGACTTGCTCCAACTCTCTCAGGTCAGAAGTGTCAGAACTCCTGCTCTTTTTCACAGAAAGAGGAGGGAGAGGAAGAATGGGAGGAGATGGAGGAAAAGGAGGAAATGGGAGAGGGGGAGGGAAAGGGGGAAAGGAGAAGGAGGAGGTTGAGGAAAAGGGAAAGGGGGAGGAAGAAGAAGGAGAGGAAGGAGAAGGGGAAGGGAGAAGGAGGAGAAGAAGAACAGTCACAACAACAAAGATAAGAAAAGCTCTTATTGCTTTCCTTCCATCATCCCTAGAAGATATCATCGGTGTTAACAATGGGGACTAAGGCCCAAAGAGGGCCCATGGCTTGCTTGGGTTCAGTGAGCTGGGAAGTATTAGAGCTGGGACCCTAAAGCAGCTCCCTGGGACCGGTCAAATGAGTCGTTGCCCTCATTGGTGACAGGAGTGAGCCAGCCCAAGGGACTCTTGGGGTCCTTTTGAGCTCTAAACCTCTGATTCTATGTCACCTCATCTCCCTGGGCCTGTTTCTTAATCTGTAAAATGGGGGAGTTGGAGGCCTTCTGTGTTCTAGATTGGGGAGCCTGTGCAAGTCCCGATTGAACTCTGAGGCCAGCTGGCTTTAGGAGCCTCCAGGTACCGCCAACCAAAGGAGCCATGACCTCTTACTCATTTCTCAGAGGCCTATGGGACCCCCTTTCCCCCATGCTTTGAAAATCCCCCCTAGGGCTAAGGATGAATACTCCCCATGCTGGCTCCCCACCACCCCCTGCCTGTTCCTGCCTTGGCTCCAGCTCAGGTTCTCCATCAGGAGAACTCCCCTGCACAGAGCTAGGCCATCCATCCCTGTTGGGGGGGGGGGGCTGGTGTGCAGAACAGAGAGAACAACAGGAAAAGCTGCCCCTTTCCGAGCCCAGGTGATCATTTTCCCTATTTTTCAAAAGCAACAATTTGCTGAGCCAGCTTTGCAAAACTTCCTGGAGGTTGGCTCATCTCTCTATCTGCAGATCCGGCTCCCCGGCTTCTGCTTGCTTTCTTTTTCTTTCTTTTTTCCCCTCCTGCTTTCTTTTGCTTTTTTTCCCCTCCTGCTTTCTTTTTCTTTTTTTTCCCCACCTGCTTCCTTTTTCTTTTTTCCCCTCCTGCTTTTTCTTTTTTCCTCTCCTGCTTTCTTTTTCTTTCTTTTTCCCCTCCTGCTTCCTTTTTCTTTTTTCCCCTCCTGCTTTTTTCTTTTTTCCTCTCCTGCTTTCTTTTTCTTTCTTTTTTCCCTCCTGCTTTCTTTTTCT
>JAJPUD010005793.1:25419-36996 GCA_023553655.1 Myrmecobius fasciatus
TCTTTTTCTTTCTTTTTTCCCTCCTGCTTTCTTTTTCTTTCTTTTTTTCCTCCTGTTTTCTTTTTCTTTCTTTTTTCCCTCCAGCTTTTTCTTTCTTTTTTTTTCCCTCCTGTTTTCTTTTTCTTTCTTTTTTTTTCCTCCCACTTTCTTCCTTCCCACCATAGCCACGAAAAAGGGTAGTGGGTCTGGGAGGAGAGAGTAGCCACATCAGGGAAATATAAGTGGCCATCACTAACTTTATTGTGGATGCTGCTCTTAAAAAAGAGATAGCCAGGGGCAGCTAGGTGGTGCAGTGGATAGAGCACTAGCCCTGAAGTCAGGAGGCCCTGAGTTCAAACCTGACCTCAGACAGTTAACACTTCCTAGCTGGGTGATCCTGGGCAAGTCACTTAACCCTAATTGCCTCAGGGAAAAAAAGAAGAGGTAGCCAGAAAAAGCCAGGCAGGAAGGCCACAGGTTAAGCCCTACCTCACATCTAGGCTGGCTGCCTGACACTGGGTAAGTTATTGAAGTTGTCTGCCTCAGTTTCCTCATCTGTAAAGTGAGGATTGAACCCAAACCCTAACTTACAGGTGGCCTTCACTGTAGCAGTGGGAGCTTCAAGAATGAGAGCTCAGCAGCACCTCAATGCCAGGCCTGGCCATGTCCCTGAAGTGCTCCTGGGCCTCGTATTCAGGAGCAGCTGCCCTAGCCTCGGTCATCAGCCAAGCAGTGCACTATGGGCACTGACCAGATCATGCCTTCTGCAGCTTCGTAACCTGGCCATACCCGATAATGGGGTCCTGAAGAGGCAATGACATATGCATGTGAAGGTGGCAGCAGAGTCCAGTGCCTTCAGACACCGACTAGCTGTGTGACCCTGGCCGAGTCACTTCACCCTGTCTGCCTCAGTTTCCTCATCTGTAAAATGAGCTGGAGAAGGAAATGGCCAACCTGTTCCAGTATCTTGGCCAAGAAAAACCCCAATGGGGTCACAGAGTCAGACACGACCAGAAAACAACTGAAGCCCAAATTGTAAGAAGCTTTTGGGTGGAAGGCAGGGTGATCTGGAGACTATTCCAAGATGGAGCTTTTCTTCCCACCACCCCCCCTTCCCCACTGCTGCCCTCTTCCCTGGGATAGCCCTGCCTCTTAGACTTTTGGCTTTCCTGTGAGCCTGAGGTCAAGTCCCTCTGCTCCTTTCCTGATCTTCTTCCAGCTTCTCCACCCCCCCCCAGCCACTGGGCCTTTCCCTCTAAGGCTCTCTTCCACCTTCTCTGTAGCTATTTGTGCTAAGTGGTGCATGGTTTCCCCTTCAGAATAAAAGCTCCTTGAGAGCCCTTGAGGTGCATGGCTTCCCCTTTAGAATAAAAGCTCCTTGAGGGCAGGCCCTATTTAATGTCTGTATCCTTAGGGCCTGGGAGCTGGGCACCTAATGCAGCTTCCCTGGTGCCTGACTGGGAGTCAGTAGGAACAAAAATAGGGCAGAAACACTGCTCAGCTGGGGTGTGAGAAGAGCCGGGTTCAAATCTCAGACCCCGCTACTATCTAATGTGGAGCATGGCTTGCTAGTGGCGGAGGCAGTGTGGTGCAGGGGAAAGTGTGTCCAATTTGGAGCCAGAGGACCTGGGATTAAAGCAAGGCTCTGCCACTTGTCACCTGCAGTTTCCTCTTCTGTAGAGTGAGAAAACCCGGCCAGAACCAGACTTCCAAGGTCCCTTCTAGCTCTAGATCTAGGAAGAATCCTATGTGTGACCTTGGACAAGTTCCTTCCCCGGACCTCAGTTTCCTCATCTGTAAAAGGAGGTGGGATTGGACAATATGATATCTAAAGCCCCTTCCAGCTCAAGATCTAGGATCCTATGGTCCCTAAGCCTCAGTTTCTTCCTCTGTCAAAATGGAGCTATTACCCCAAATCACAGGATGATGGCGGGGAAAATGCCTATAAACCCTGCAGTGCTATTGACCCGGGCCCTGGTCGTTCTGAAGGCTGGGGATGGGCCCCCCTGACACATAGTAGGAGTTTATCAGGGTCTTTAGAGGAAGAAGGTGGGGAACCTTCTGTCTGTGGACCCCGCCAGCCAGCAGATCTTTTCCTTCTCAGTGCTTTGGAGAGGTAGACGTGGAGAGGAAAGGAAATAGCTTTTCCATACTCCGGTGTCTTTCGGTTCAGTGACAGAAACACAAAGGGCAGGCTAGGACCACGGGCGTTTTCCCAACTCCCCGTGTGCCTCGTAGGGCTCTGTCTGGCCTGGGAAAAGCCACCGCCGGCCCCAGTGCCAGGCAGAGAGGCGCCGGAGGTCCCTCTGTGCTTCCCGGGAGAGGCCCGGCCAAGTCCTCGGAAGCCCAGGGAATCCTAAAACATGAGGGCTGCTATCAGTACCAGGAACCAAAAAGGAAAATGAGGGAAGTGGGAAGCCCCCTTTACCTTCTGCTGCTCTCTTGAAGAAGACCTTGCAGCTGCCGCAGGTGAGTGCCCCATAGTGGCAGCCCGAAGCTTCGTCGCCACAGATCAGGCAGGTCTTTTGTGGTGGAAAGTAATAGTCAATGGGCAACACGTGGTCCCTGGCGGTCTCCAATCTGGAAAGACAAGACCCAGACAAGGAGAAATCCATCAGAAAGCTGGCAGAACCAAGGGCGAGACAGAATACTCCCAGAATCTCTTGGTGACATTGCCTCTCCTCTCTGCTCAGGGGAGTTGGCCATGAAGGAAGTGGGGATTTTTCTCAAGCAAAGGGCTGGATTGGGTTTTGGAGTATCGAACAGCATTACAAGGTCAGGTGACTCCTCATTTGTATGAGCAAAAGGGAGTGGTGGTGCTTCATAAACTCCAGAACATAAATTACTAGGGCAAGGACTCCTTTTCTGACAAGAAATTCTGGGAAAACTGGAAAGCAGCTTGGCAGAAATAAGATTTAGATTATCATCTTCCACTATATACCATCATCATCTTAAAATCGATATGGGATTTGAATGTTAAAGAGAATACACCGAAAAGAGAAGAGATCAGTCACAATGCATTTCGAGGGAGAATTCGTAACAAAAAAGGAAATCGAGAAGATCACAACAGAGAAAAAGACAATTTTGATTATATGAAATCTAAAGCTTTTGCACGAATACGACGAAGATAGAACTAGAAAGGCAACTAGCAGGGGGGGGAAGTCTCAAAAATCATGGATGAAAGCCGCACCATTGTGAACTGCTGCAAATATAGGACGCCCAAATCCATTCCCTAATCACTGGCCACAGGATAGAAGAAACACGGTTTCCAAAGAAACGTATAAACGACTAGATGAAAACGCTCCAAATCAGTAACAGGAAGAGAACTGTGAATATTCACTTCCCATTCAACCAATGGCAACAGACGACAAAATGGAGGAACAGTCCACGTTGAATTTGTTTTTAAAATATTTGCATACCTTCTTCAACTTAACTGGCTTCCTTTCTATTCCTCTGGATGTTAATTTATGCATTTTAAAAACATGATTTTGGAGAACAGGACCAGAAACTTGCCCGGAACTGGGATCTTACCCACAAGGTCTTACCACGGTTTTCTTTTTTGGAGCACAGAATAGGGTT
Organism: Myrmecobius fasciatus; assembly: GCA_023553655.1. Classification (NCBI taxonomy): domain Eukaryota; kingdom Metazoa; phylum Chordata; class Mammalia; order Dasyuromorphia; family Myrmecobiidae; genus Myrmecobius; species Myrmecobius fasciatus. The sequence goes on from JAJPUD010005793.1 coordinate 28,978, forward strand.
GTTGGGCTTTGATGGGCCCTTGTCCCAAGTACCTGCAAGGTTTCAGTTAGAATGTCCTTCACCTTTTGGGTGCCATGGACACCACGAACTGTCTGGGGAAGCCCAAAGACCCCTTCTCAGGAGAATAGTTTTCAATACACAAAAAAGAACAGAGGATTTAAAAGGTAATGAATTTTATCAAAACACACTAATCAGAATTATTTTTAAGGATCAAGGTAGCTAGGTGGCGCTGCAGTGGATAGAGCACCAGCCCTGGTCAGGAGGACCTGAGTTCAAATTTGACCTCAGACACTTAACACTTCCTAGCTGTTTGACCCTGGGCAAGTCACTTAACACCAATTCCTCCAAAAAAAAAAAAAATCAAGTTTACAGACTCTAAGTTAAGAAGCCCTGCTCTGGACAAGAGAGTGAATCCTCAGATCTTCAAAGCAAAGTCTTTTCTGATCTCCCCAAGGCAATGACTTTGAGAAGTGATCAACCAATTTGAACAGTCACAAAGGACTACATATATCTATTTAAAGATATTGGTCTGGACCCATTCTTTTATCTCCTAGGGGGGAAACTCCCTCCGCCAATGTAGACTGGTACACATGTTGCAATTTCTGATTTTGGCAAGTTGCCTGAGGGTCCTCAAGGTTAAAGCGACTTGTCTAGAGTCGCACAGACAGTAGCTGTCAGAAGAAAGACTTGAACCCTGGTATTCTATTCCCATCACACCATTCTTCTTCATTATTCAATTTAATTGAATAGACATTTATTAAACACCAGATATGGTGCAAACTGTTGAGTGGCTAAGAAGCAATGAAAAGGATAGTTTTTGATCTCAAGGGACTTTTCTTCTCCTGGGAGAAGCCATATGCCATTGGCGTGGAATATATTCAAAGCAATTTGCTTAGAGAAATAGGACTATCATCCAGGGGCCCAGAGAAAGGCTCGTGCAGGAGGCTGTACTCCAACTGAACCCTGAAGGAAACTGGGGATTCAAAGAGGTGAAAGTGAGGAGAGAGAGCATTCCAGGCATGGGGAAGGTCTAGAGAGGAAAAGATGTAGTGCCCCATATTAGGAACAGCCAGGAAAATCTGTCTAGTTGAATTGTAGAGTATGTGAAGTGAAGCACTGTAGGGGTGTGTGACGAGGCCCCAAAGCCCAAGGCAGTCAGGTTTGGAAGGGGTTGAAATGTCTGAGGAGGGGTGGCCGTGTTTGTCGTAAGGAGCCGTTGATGTCCCTTGGTAAATATTTTGTGTATTTTTCTCATTTGAATTAGTCTCTGATTATTAAAATCCAGTGAGGCGTAAAACACGGAGATGTACTGCTAGGACCTGATTAGTGTGAATAATTAATCCTTTGAATGGGTCGCATGTATTTGAATTCACACTATTTGACATGATAATGATGTAAAAGAGTAATATGTTTCAGTCCAGTGGAAATATGCTGTGAATTCAAATAATGGGACCACTTTGAGGGATTCATTATTCACATTAATCAGGTCTTGGCTGTATGCTCGACCAAAAAAAAATTGGTTTCCCCCTATAATGGAGGAGGAAAGGCAAAAAGCTCATAAAGGGGAATGACTCCCTGTGGTTGGTTGGATCCTTAAGATGCTCCTTCCTGTGGATGATATTGTGCCATCCAGACCTGAGAACTGCAGAAGCTCCTAAACTGGATCTCAAACCACTTTAGTGATTAGCTTAACTATTCACACAGGAAAAACCAAGAGGATGAAAAATGTCTATTGTACAGCCTAAAATAACTAGTTGTGTGGATAACACATAGAGTTCATCATTGATAATGTTAATAATAAAAACGCCTGGACATAACACTTTCATGTTTTTCAAAGCATCATATATTCATATATATTAATCATATATATATATAATATTTTGACTAATCTTCCCCAAAAAGCTGTGAGGTAAGTACTAACATATCTCAGTTTTACAGATGAGGAAACTGAAGGTTGGAGAGGTTAAATGATCTGGCCAGAGTCATAGAAATCATAAATGCTTTCTGAGGAAAGATTTTCTGACTCCAGCCCAACATTCTAAACTCCTATTTCCATCCATCTGGGATGAACACTAGCAAGAGGCCCAGATTTGGACAGGGGGAAGAAAGAATATTGAACGTGAGACTCATCCAGTGGATTATGAAGAGGCATATGGTGGGCACAGGCAGGCTATTACGTGAAAAATAAAGACTGGCATCAGGGAAGCGATGGTGGAATGAGATGACTGGAAAAACTATGGGGAGGATAGTGTTACATAGAGACGAGTGAGAAACAGCTTATGGATGGATAGCCAGAGTGCTCGCTTAATATCCAGTCAGTGTCAAAAGGACGTGAAGAAGGCCTCATTTAGCAGACTGGGCAGGTCTCCTGTGGCGAACTGATGGCATAACATGGATGAGAGGCAGTCGCGTAGGATGGACAGACACGGATGGGTCGCAACCTGCATCTGAGTAAATGAGATCACCAGTTCATTGAATTACTAGAGTACCAGAAGATCAGCCTGAATCACTAATAGAAGGAGACAGGAGAAAAGGCACCCTAGCCAGAACTTGAAACACAAGCCTGTCAGGATGTTTACTCTGAAGATGTGGCTCATGTGTGGGCTCCAGTGCTCAGGGTGAGTGAAAGCTCCCTGCACATCAGCCCTCTGCTGTTATTTCAGAAGATGTTACTTGTAGGGAAGTATTTGCCATCTTCTCTATTTGCTGCAAAATTAATGACTACTAATGTGGCAAATTTCAGGCCCTTTGGAAGCTGTGGGGTGAGGGAGCTGGGCCAAAAACAACTCCAGCTGCCATCTTGCCAAACACAGGAACCAGAGGTATTAATTCTCTCCAGTTAGATTTGAAAGCACGGCAATATGGGATAGTAACGAGAGAACTGGTTTAGGAATCAGGAAGACCAGGGTTCCAATGTGACACCCTAGGCCTGGGATCAGGAAGGCCTGAGTTAAAATCCGGCTTCAGACACATACTAGCTATGTGACCCTAGACTAGTCAGCTGGGTGCCTCAGTTTCCTTATCTGTAAAATGGAGAATATAACGGCCCTACATTCCAGGGTTGCCATGAGGATCAAATGTGGAAAACATTTCGTATAGTACCTAGTACATAACAAGTGTTATACCAACACTAGCTACTTTTACTGTTGTTGCGGTTGTTATTATCTTGGCGCTGTCCCAGGAAGCTCTCTGACTGAGTTGCAGAGGTAACGGCTGTATTTGGGCGTCCCCTATACAAGTGAAATCACTTGAAGATGGCGAACTGCGGACAGCTTTCTCTGTGAACTCCCTCCATCATTCCCTCAAACCCAGACAAAGTAAGCCTTAAAACTGGTTTCTGAGTGAGGTCCTCGCCAAGCATTTGGACTACAACGCACTTCTATAAAAGATCTACCTTGAAAGAACTCCGGAGAAGGTTAGCCTCAGGGGAAATCGGCCTCTGGTCGCGATCGGACTCCAGCCGGGGCGGAAGTCAGGGCTGCGAGAGAGGGGCGGATTTTGGGCACCCAGGAAGCCCCTGGGAGACGCCTGGGCCACTTTGCTCTGCTTGCGGGCAGGTGCTTTGGCAGATCTGCCTTTGGAAGGGGGTGGATCGAGAACAGCTGAAAACGTGGTCCTAGTGCGAATCTAGCCCCACCAGCCTCAGACCGGAAGTCGACTCGGCAAACTGCCCCAGGGCAAATACAAATTGTTGCAGTTTTCTCTGCTTTTGACCAATATCCCAACTTTAAATCATGAGCAAGAAGCAGAAGAGAGCTCTCACCATAGAAAGCTTTTACGGAGAAAAAATAGAACAGTCCCCAGATCCTGACATTATGAAAACAATCCCAGATGAAGCCACAAAGGCAGACTTAAGTTGGTCTCCCTTTCAGAAGGCTTACCTGGATGATTGCATTAAGAATCTCAAAAGAGAGCTAGAAGAAGAATGGGGAAATAAATTGAGATCAGGGCAACAGAAATATCAAAAACTGGAAAATAGGACTGGTGAATTGGAAAAAGAAAACAGTTCACTGAAAAACAAAATTGGTGAATTGGAAAAAATCACCAATTCACTGGAAAATAAAAATGGTGAACTGAAAAACAAAATTGGTGAATTGGAAAAAGACAACAATTCACTGAAAAACAAAATTGGTGAATTGGAAAAAGACAACAATTCACTGAAAAATAAAACTGGCAAAATGGAAAAAGAATGCATTGAATCAAGAAATTCAATTGGCCAGCTACAAAAGGAGCTAAAAAAGATAACTGAAGGAAATAATACTCTAAAAATTAAAATTGAACAAATAGAAGTAAATGACACAATAAGACTTCAAGAATCAGTTAAACAAAAACAAAAAAATGAAAAAATAGAAGAAAATATGAAATATCTCCTAGGAAAAACAACTGACTTGGAAAACAGATCCAGGAGAGACAATTTAAGGATTATTGGACTCCCTGAAAGCCACGATGAAAAAAAGAACCTGGATGCTATCTTCCAGGAAATCATGAAAGAGAATTGCCCTGATGTTTTAGAATCATAAGGCAAAATTGGCATTGAAAGAATTCACCGATCACCTTCAGAAAGAGACCCCAAAAATAAAACCCCAAGGAATATCATGGCCAAATTTCAGGACTATCGCACCAAGGAAAAGATATTGCAAGCAGCTAGAAAGAAGCAGTTCAAATACCGAGTAACTGTCATTAGAATTACACAGGATCTGTCAGCTTCCACATTGAAGGATCGAAGGGCCTGGAACCAGATATTCCGAAAGGCAAAAGAACTTGGATTACAGCCAAGAATAAGTTATCCAGCTAGAATGAGCATCATCTTCCAGGGAAGAAGATGGTCATTCAATGATACAGGAGAATTTCACCTATTTCTAATGAAAAGACCTGATCTGAACAAAAAATTTGACCTCCAAATAGAGAACTCAAGAGAAACATAAAAAGGTAAAAAGGAAAACTCTTGAGAACTATATTCCTACTATAGGTATCCTTTAAAGAATGGCAGTATAATTTGATTTTTCTTTGATAATAATGGAAAAGAAATTAGAGGTGGAAGGGATACCATACTGAAAAAGAAAAAGGGGGGAGGAGGGAAAAGGAGGCAAAATAAAGTAAAAATATAGGAGGTAAAATAAGGCAAAATCTCATAAAGAGACATAGAAGATCGAATATAATTGAGGGGAAGAAGGGAGGGCAATGAGTATTGTGTAAACCTTACTCTCATTAGATTGGACTCTAAGAGAGTATATCAGACACATTTGGCTTCAAAGAAAGCACTGACCCTCCTTGTGGGAAGGTAGGAGGGAGGGGAGAAAAGGAAAGGGATAAACTAATAGAAGGATTAGGGGAAAGGTATAAAGGGGAGGGAGGGACTCTAAAGGGAGGAGGATTATTGGTGAGAGGTGGTCTTCAAGAGCAAAGTACTGGGGAGGGGGGAAGGGAGAGAGGGGAAAGGGAAGAGAAAATCATAACTCTGGGTAAATAAGATGGCAGGGAATACAGATATGGTTATTTTAACTGTGAATGTGAACGGGATGAACTCTCCCATAAAACGGAAGCGGGTAGCAGACTGGATTAAAAGCCAGAATCCTACAATATGTTGTTTACAAGAAACACATCTAAAACATAGAGATACATACAGAGTGAAGGTAAAGGGCTGGAGCAGAATCTTCTATGCTTCAGGTGAACAAAGAAAGGCAGGGATAGCAATCCTTATCTCGGATCAAGTAAAAACAAAAATAGATCTAATTAAAAGAGATAAGGAAGGAAACTACATTTTACTAAAGGGTTCCATAGACAATGAAGCAGTATTAATACTTAACATATATGCACCAAGTGGTATAGCATCCAAATTCCTAGAGGAGAAGTTAAGAGAGATGCAAGGAGAAATAGACAGTAATACTATACTAGTGGGAGATCTCAACCTTGCTCTCTCAGAATTAGATAAATCAAATTCCAAAATAAATAAGAAAGAAGTTAGGGAGGTTAACAAAAGGCTAGAAAAGTTAGGTATGATAGATCTCTGGAGGAAATTGAATGGTGATAGAAGGGAGTATACTTTTTTCTCAGGGGTTCATGGAACTTATACAAAAATTGATCATGTGTTAGGGCATAAAAACCTCAAAATCAATTGCAGAAAAGCAGAAATAGTAAATGCATCCTTCTCAGATCATGATGCAATAAAACTCACATGTAATATAAGGCCAGGAGAAAATAGGCCACAAGTTATTTGGAAATTAAATAATCTAATCCTGAAGAACGAATGGGTGAAAGAGCAAATTATAGACACAATCGAAAATTTCATCCAGGAGAATGACAACAATGAGACAACATACCAAAATTTGTGGGACTCGGCTAAAGCGGTTATAAGGGGTAATTTTATATCTCTAGATGCTTACTTGCGTAAAACAGAGAAGGAGAAGATTAATGAACTGGGCTTACAATTAAAAAAGCTAGAAAAAGACCAAATTACAAACCCTCAATTAAATACCAAATTGGAAATTCTGAAAATTAAAGGGGAGATCAATAAAATTGAAAATAAGAAAACTATTGAATTAATAAATAAAAGTAAGAGTTGGTTTTATGAAAAAATCAACAAAATAGATAAGCCTTTAGTTAATTTGATTAGAAAAAGAAAAGAGGAAAATCAAATTATTAGTCTCAAAAATGGTAAGGGAGAACTTTCCTCCAATGAAGAGGAAATTAGAGTAATAATTAGGAGTTTCTTTGCCCAACTTTATGCCAATAAATTTGAGAATGTAAATGAAATGGAGGAGTATCTATAAAAATATAGATTGCCCAGATTAACAGAAGAGGAAATAAATTATTTAAATAGCCCTATTTCAGAAAAAGAAATAGAACAAGCTATTAATCAACTCCCTAAGAAAAAATCTCCAGGACCAAATGGATTTACATGTGAATTTTGCCAAACATTCAAGGAACAATTAATCCCAATACTATATAAACTATTCGAAAAAATAGGGAAAGAAGGTGTACTACCAAATTCCTTCTAGGACACAGATATGGTGCTGATAGCTAAACCAGGTAGGGAGAAAACTGAGAAAGAAAACTATAGACCCATTTCCCTAATGAATATTGATGCAAAAATTTTAAATAAGATTTTAGCAAAAAGATTACAGAAAGTCATCCCCAGGATAATACATCATGACCAAGTAGGATTTATACCAGGAATGCAGGGCTGGTTCAATATTAGGAAAACTATTAGCATAATCAATTATATTAATAACCAAATTAATAAAAATCATATGATTATCTCCATAGATGCAGAAAAAGCCTTTGATAAAATCCAACACCCATTCCTATTAAAAACACTGGAGAGTATAGGAATAAATGGGCTTTTCCTTAAAATGATAAGTAGTATCTACTTAAAACCTTCAGCAAGCATCATATGTAATGGAGTCAAACTAGAACCATTCCCAATAAGATCAGGAGTGAAACAAGGCTGCCCACTGTCACCATTACTATTTAATATTGTATTAGAAATGTTAGCTTTAGCAATAAGAGAAGAAAAAGAGATAAAAGGAATCAGAGTAGGTAGTGAAGAAACCAAATTATCACTCTTTGCAGATGACATGATGGTATACTTAGAGAATCCTAGAGACTCAACTAAAAAACTACTAGAAACAATTCACACCTTTAGCAAAGTGGCAGGATACAAAATAAATCCACATAAATCATCAGCATTTTTATATATTACCAATAAAGTTGAGCAGCAAGAGATACAAAAAGAAATTCCATTCAAAATAACTGTTGATAGTATAAAATATTTGGGAATTTATCTGCCAAGGGATAGTCAGGAACTATATGAACTAAATTACAAAACACTTTCCACACAAATCAAATCAGACCTAGTCAATTGGAAAAACTTAAAATGCTCATGGGTAGGACGAGCGAATATAATAAAAATGACAATACTACCCAAACTAATTTACTTATTTAGTGCCATACCAATCAAACTCCCAAGAAATTATCTTACAGATCTAGAAAAAATAGTAGCAAAGTTCATTTGGAAAA